>CAUYON010030720.1:0-52971 GCA_963573935.1 Arctocebus calabarensis
CCCAGCTACTTGGGAGGCAGAGGCAAGAGACTCGCTTGAGCCCAGGAATTGGAGGTTGCTGTGAGCTGTGATGCCACAGCACTCTATCCAGGGTGACAGCTTGAGGCTCTGTCTCAAAAAAAAAAAAAAAAAAAAAAAAAGCTGAGGAAAGGACCTTCCAAAGGTACTATAGGGATTGGTCTCTGCCACTCACAAAAATTTAGAAATAGCCAGACTGGAAAACTTCATTTTTCGTGAAGCATTGGGCAGAGTCCACAGAAAAGTTCTAAATCATTAGTAGGGAATAATTAGCTTCTAGCAAAATGCTACTCTTGTCCCAGCCCCAAAATTTTAAAAGCTAAACCTGAAAAAATTAAGCGATTTAAAGTCAAGTGCATTGAATTGTATGTGTAAGAATATTTATAGGAATACAAAAATATCCAGCAGACAAGGTAAAAGCATAATGTCTAGTACTAATCAAAGATTATTAGACATAAAAGAAGTAGTAAAATACGACTCTTAATGAGAAAACTCACCTAAACTTGAAACAGTTATTAGAATAGAAGACAAAGACATTAAAACCACCATAATAATTACATTCCATTTATTCAAAAAGCAAAATAGAAAACTAGAAGTTATGAGATTGACTAAAATCTAAGTTCTAGGGGAAAAACTACATCTAATCTAGATATGAAAAAGAACTTGTATGTCATTAACAGTAGACTATATAAGCATTCTCAACTTTTTAAAAATTATCATCCCTAAGAAGACTTTTTTCATTTTTTTTCTTCTTCTTTCTCCTTTTTGGGTGGATTTTTTTCCTAATCATTCCCACTCCCCATAAAATTTATAACCACACATATACTGTATAAGATTTTTTTTCCTGTAAATAACTAATTTTTGCCCTCTTAGTAGAGATTTTTCTCCACTGAAAATACACAGATTAGATATTGTGGATGGAGTATGTTTTTATAAGGATACCAGTCTCATTGGATAAGGGCCCCTTATAAATTATATTTACTATCTTTCTAAACATGCTATCCCCAAACATAGTCACATTGGGGGAAAAGGCTTTGACATATGAATTTAGGTGGTGGCGTGAAGTAGGGCACAAAAATTTAGCCCGTAAAACCTTATACCATATGCAAAATTTAATTCAAAGTGGTTTAAAAATCTAAATAACTACAAAACCCTAAGAAGAAAACATAAAGAAAAATCTTCATAATATTGAATTTGGCAGTTATTTTTAGGATATGACACTGAAAAATGTAGTCAACAGAAGTGAAAATAGACAAATAGGATCACATCAAACTTAAAACTTATCTATATTAAAGGAAACAACAAGTGGAAAAGAATCAGACAGCATGGGAGCAAATATTTGCAAATCATGTATCTAATAAAGGGGTTAATGTCTAAAGTTTATAAAGAACTTCTACAAGTCAATAACAAAAACCCAGATAACCTGACTAAAAAATGGGAAAAAGTTTTGAATGGACATTTCTCCAAGGAAGTTATACAAATGGATAACAAGCATATCTAATACTTAAAATCATTCATCATTAGAGAAATGCAAATCAAAATCACAATAAGATATTATTGATCATCTTTTAGAATGGTCTCTATCAAAAAATTGAAAATGAGAATTATTGAACAAGATATGGAGGAATCAATACTCTTGTCCACTATTGTTGAAAATATAAAATGTTGCAGCAGCTATGAAAAATGGGATGAAGGTTTCTCAAAATATTAAAAATAGAATTGCTATGTGATACAACATACTGAACGTTTGTATTCCTTCACAGTTTATATGTTGAAGTCCTACCCCTCCATGTAATAGTATTTGGAGGTGGGGCATTTGGGAGATAATTAGGTTTAGAGGGGTCATGAGTATAAAGGCTGTATGGTGGGACTATTGGCCTTATGGTAAGAAGAAATAAGAGTCCTCTCTAGAGCCTTCTCTATCTCTACCATGTGAGGATAAAGCAGGAAGTTGGCCTTTTGCAAACCAGGAAGAGAACTCTCATCAGACTCTGAATCTCCTAAAAACTTGATCTTGGACGTCCTAGTCTGTAGAAATACAAGAAATAAAAGTTTCTTCTTGAAGCTATTAGTCTGTGGTATTTTGTTATAGCATCCTGAACTTATGCATCCACTTCATGGTGGTCTAGTTCTTATATCTAAAGTAATTGAAAGCAGTACCTTTTTTTTGAGACAGAGCCTCAAGCTATCACCCTGGATAGCGTGCTGTGGCATCACAGCTCACGGCAACCTCCAACTCCTGGGTTCACGCAAGTCTCTTGCCTCTGCCTCCCAAGTAGCTGGGACTGTAGGCGCCGGCCACGACGCTTGGCCATTTTTTTTTTTTTTTTTTTTGTTGCAGCCGTCATTGTTTGTCGTCATTGTTGTTTGTCGGGCTGGGCTGGATTTGAACCTGCCAGCTCAGTTATACGTGGCTGGCGCCTTAGCCCATTGAGCCACAGGCACCGAGCCTGAAAGCAGTATCTTAAAGAGATAGTTGCAGACCCATTTTCATTGCAGCATTATTCATAACAGGTAAGAGGCAAAAGCAACCTAAATGTCTATCTGTGGATGAATAAAGAAAATGTGTTATAAATGTATACTGGAATGCTATTTAACCTTAACAAAGAAAGGAGTTCTGTCATATGCTACAACACGGATGAAACTTGAGGATGTTATGCAAAGTGAAATAATTAAGTCACAAAAAGACAAATCCTATATAATATAAATTATATCATACATACAAAGTAGCTAAACTCATAGGAGCAGACACTAAAATGTCGGTTCCCAGATCTAGGGAGAGGAGGGAATGTAGAGTTGTTGTTTAATGGGTATAGAGTTTTGATTTTATGAAATAAAAAGTTGTAGAGATCTGCACAACAATGTGAAGATAAATAACATTACTGCACTGTACACTTAAGAATAATTAAGATGAGGTTCAAAACATGAAGCCAACAAACAAAATACTGAAGGACTTCTTTGTCTGCAGACCTACTTCATAGGAAATGTTAAGGAGCTCCTTCAAGCAGAAAGACAGAAACACCAGATGGGAATGTAGACGGAAACAAAGAAATACAAAGAACCAGAAATGGTAACTACCTGGGTAGATGTATGAAATGTCCTTATTTAAATTTCTTTAGAATATAACTGGCTATTTAAACAATAACCATGAGAGTGCATTTGAGGTTTATAACATATGAGTAAGCATAGCACATAATAATGATAGCTTAAATGCTAATTTTCAGTTCATCATCCTGATACAAAAACCAGAAAAAGACGTTACAAAAAGAAAAATTACAGGCCATTATTTCTTACGAATATAGATGGTAAAATTCTGAACAGAATTTGGCAAATGGTGTCCAACAATATGTAGATAATATTACATCATTACTAAGTTGGGTTTGTTCAATAATAGGGAACATTACATCATTACTAAGTCTGAGGCATATGACTTTAGACTTAACATTAGAAAATCAATCAGTGCAATTCATCATATTAATAAACTAAAAAAAGTAAGAAAAAATCCTCTTAATAGATGGAGAAAAGCATTGACAAAATTCAGTATGACTTCCTTATTAAGAAAACTCTCAGTAAACTAGGAATAGAAGGGAACTGCTCAATTAAAAGGTATTTACCACAAACCTACATGTTATATTATACTTACTTATGAAAGACTAAATATTTTTCTTTAATATCAGAAGGAAAACAGGGTTGCAATTACTACTTCCATTCAATATTGGACCAGAGGTTCTAGCCAGCAATTTAAGGTAAGAAGAGAAATAAAAGGCAGTCATATTGAAAAAGATGAAATGAAAATGACTTTCCATAATAAGCATCATTGTTCATAGAGAAACACAAATCCACAGTGAGATACCATGACAAACTTATAAGAACAATAAAAATTAAAACAAAAATCGATCACACCAAGTGTTGGGAAGACTCTAGAGAAACTGGAACTCTCATATATTCTTGTCAAAACTTTAAAAAGGCACAATTCATTTTGGTAAATAGTTTATCAGTCTCTTAGAAATTTAAACATATACCTACTTACTAGCCTCTTAGAAATTTAGAGATACTTTATCATACCCAAAACTAGGAAACAACTCAAATATCCATTAACAGTAAAGGGACAAAGTTTTGTATATCCACATGATGGGGTACTAGTTAGCAATGAAAAAAAATATGAAGTAGAGGTAAATGCAAAGACATTGATAAATCTCAAATGAATTGTCCTTATTGAAAGAAGCCAGAGAAGCAAAAGTACATACTGTATGATTGCATTTATATAAAACTCATGAAAATGGAAACTAATCATCTATAGTGAGAAAAAGCAGGTCAAGTATGAGGAACAGGAAGGGGAGATTACAAATGTTTTAAGGGACATGTGATGGGTGATGGCTATCATACACATAATGTACAGATATATCAGAATTGTGATTTGTGGAGTTAGTCACAGGTCTTGTACTTCAATCAGGAAAGATAAAAATGGGAAAAATAACTTTGGCGTAAATTATTAGAAGGCTGGAGTTGCCAGTAACCAAGATGGAGAGCAGATTTGGAAGAAGATCAAGAGTTCAGTTTTGGATATGTCACACACATATTTAAGATGCTTATTAGACATCTAAGTGAACAGTTGACAATACATGTCTGGAGTTCAAAGAAGAGTGCTGGGCTAGAGATAAAAGTCAGAGTCATTGGCACAGAAATAATATTTAAAGCCTCGGTAGTTACTCAATGACTCTGTGATTGCCTCTGGAAACGCATTCCGGAATCATCCAACATTCACTGACCATCTAGTGTACAAACAGATAGGATTAAAGAGATAGTGGTACATATGGCTGTATTATGCAGTATATATTGTTCTAGAAATGATTCATGCAGGATGCATCCTTTTATTCGCAGTGAATACTTTTTTATTTTAATATGACTTTGTTTTGGATATCCACTAAAGCTCCCAAGGACTGCACTTGAAAAAGGAGCTGAGGGTCTATCAAAGAGCTTTCTTTAGTTAGCAAGTTTGAAAGTGCTTAAAAGTCTGTGCTAATGACCTGGTAATTGTCTTAATGGATTTTCAATGAAGTGTGAAGTTCTCTGCTGACTTCTCAACAAAGTGTGAAGTATGGTAAAGTATGTGAGAGAGTTATTCTCACTCCTGTGAATTTGTCTCTATCTGTTTGTGAAATCAAGAAACATTTCCAAGTATAGCTTCAGCTGCTCTATCAGTACAAACCCACTCTGGGAGTGTGAGCATTCAGATTTGTTTAGCTAGTGGCCTCAGACAAAAGTCAGGCTGCTTTTGGAAGGGCAATCAGCTGCTTTCACCAAAAGACCCCAGCAGATCTAAGACAAGGGATTTCAAGAAGCCACATGGATTCCTGGCTATCTTTTGCCTCTCTCCTGGAAGAGAACAAACACCTCTCTAGACTTTCTCCCTTCCTGTTTCTAATGCATTTTGGCTAGAGCAGCAGTTCCCTATCTTTTTGGTACCAGGGACCAGTTTCATGGCAGATGGAGTGAAGTGGGCAGGCAGAGCTCAGGTGGTGATCCTGCCATAGGGAGTGGGTGGCAGCTGTGAATACAGATGAAGCTGCTGTGCTCTATCATCCTATCTCTTGCTGTGGAGATTGGGTTCCTAAGTTTCATGAAAGAAAATTTTTCCATGGATGGAGGCGGGAAGAATGAGCCAGGTGCTGCCTGGCTCCTGACAGGCCTTCCATTGACACCTTTCTGCTGCCTGAGGGTTGGCCACAATGGCTCTAGAGGACTGAATGTTCTAAAGGTGGCCTCCCAAACCCTGTAACAGGACATTGCCATGTAATTGAAGTTAGGGCGTTCTTTGAGGTTTACTGCTGTCTTTGGGGATGTGTAGTCACATTAACTGAGAAATGATTCAGGACCAGACACCTTTCCTCGTGGTGCTGAAGGTCTAGAGAAGGCATGGTTTTCTGTGTTATGAAACCTGCTTTCTTCTGGCTTTGTTTGGTGGCATCTAATAGATTTTGAGGGCACAGAATGGTCAGATGTTATTTCGTGTTTGAGTCGCTAAGGCTTGAAATCTATGCCCTCTATATCAGCACTTTAGTAGAAATACTAAGAGTACTCTAAGGCCATTGAAAACTCTATTCTAGGGTGGAATTTAGCCCAGGGCAAGGCAGTTGTGCCTTAGGCCCTAGTCAATAAGTTTGAAGGTTATGTTATGAATGAATCAGTCGCATAGATATGAACTCCATTGATATTCTTAGCATTGCAGTGAATTAACAGACCATGACTACCTTGGGTCAGGCTCCTTGAAAACAGAGGCTGCGACAGAGATGTCCATAGAACAGGTTTATTGGAAACTTCTCTCAGGAACAGCACCAGCAGGGGAGTCCAGGGAGCAGGAATGAATGGAGGGACCAGTTAAACTGTGGTTCAGTTGCAACAGAGACCTCTCTGCATCTGGGGTGGCCCTGCAGAGATGTTCCAAATTGAGGCACGATAGCTGGGGCATTGTACATCCCCATCAACCAGTCATAGGATGCAGGTTGCCCTTGGAAGGAGAGTGTAACCTTGTAGAAGGGGGGGGGTCCCCGTGGCAGAGGGAAATTCTTAGATCTGGGTACTGAGTGGAGCCATGGACAGCCAGCATACCCAGAAGCTGAGTGAAGGTGTCCTTATGGGGACATCTGGATCATGTACCGTAACATCTTCCACATGATTAATAATGTATTGACAACATTGTGATGTAGTCTGTTAGTAAACTCTATAAAGCTTCACTTTGCTTTGAAATTCATCAGCTATTTGTACTAATAATAACAAAAATAAACAGATTGAGGTCTTACCATGCACTGTCCAGTCTCATACTCTATAGTTCTTTTTTTAAATCAATAGATCAACCCTGTAAAATAGATAGTATATTATCCTTTTTCTTGAAAAGTATTTTTCAGAGAGTTGAAGTGACTCATTCAAAGTCCCACAGCTCGTATTTGATTCACATCACATGTCCTTTTCTCCAAGTGACACTGTTGAACTGTTTGTGTTTTCCAAACACACTGTACATTTGTGTAGTGCTATTCACTGGGACATCTTGCCCTGCTAGTCTGTCCATCAGGCATTCAGTCAGCCCTCATTTTGAAGATCATTTCCCCTGTGAAACTTTCCTTGGACTTCCTCACAGATTTATGTGCTCTTTATTTATGCTCTCAGAGCACTTTTTATGTGCCACCCAATAGGCATTGACGTGTGTTCATCACATAGATACATGAATTCATACTCCCGGTCCCAGTGCTTTGCTGTGGGGTTGGTCTGGTGAATTTCTTCCTGGAAGCTGCCCCCTATTTAGAACTTCTCTGCTTTCTTGCAGTTCCCAGTGGAAGCCTAGGATGTGTGCCCAAACTATTTCTCTTGACGGACCACATTGAGCATCATTAAATTGAGTATTAGATATTATGACCAGATATTACACTTTAGGGATGATTTTATTGTTAAATTTGTTCTGCATTTATTGTCAAACACAAAATGCCGCCCCTCCCCCACCTTTTTATCCTCTGGCAGGATTGTTTAAATAGGTACAAGTGAGATCGGCAGCTGGCCTAGATCCCATAGCCTTGAAGCATTTTAGATGCTACTGTCCCACAATACTGGTAGAAATCTGTGAACAGGGACATATGCTGGAAGGGACCTTTGAAATTATTTGCTGCAGAGGTCACATAATGGTCTCTGAACTGACTCACACCCCACATGTACTTGGTTTAGTACAGGCAGTATTTTTTTTAAAAATTAAGGTTGAAAATATTAGGTCATTTGCTCCTCCTTTCTGTAAGTTCCTCTTGTTCCATCTTGTTTCATACCTACGCTTTATTCATTTAAGCTATATGCCCTATGTACTGAGGACATTTGAGTCTAAGACTCTTGGTTCTGATCTAACTTTCTTAATTTCAAAATGGATAAAAAGTGGCTCCATGAGAGATCTCAAGGGATCCAGTAATGTAAAATCCATACAGTGACACATGAATTTTATTTACTGACTATTATTTGATTCCACACTGATTTACTGACTATTATTTGACTCCACACTGATGGAATGCTCAGTCTGCGTCTGTTTGCATCTGAAAATAGAATAGCTATTTTGATTCATCTTTCTGCTTCTTACTTTCTCTTTGGGGAACTTCTTATACATTGATTGGATTTCAGTGTGGAGAGGAACAAAGTAATAGCAATCCTTAGCACTGCCCTTGCTGATGAAAAAAATCTGAGGTTGTAAGTGCAAGTATATACTATAAAATGACCTTGATGGTCTAAAAATCTTTCTCCAAGTTCTAGACCTGTGCTGGCGGGCTCAAGGCCCTGGCTCTGTTCTGCATCTTCCTTTGTGTTTGCTTGTAGAAGGAAGTAACTGGAAGGCTGAAGCTCCATCAAGGCCCAGGATATGTAACCCTATTCCAAGATACTAAGTTTTGGAAGAGAAATATTCTGAATTAAGAGCAGGGCTAAATTCAAGCTTCTACATTCTTTGTAGAACACGACTAGAGATTGTGAACTATACTAAACAGAACTCCTTACATAGCCTTACCCTCTTTTCGTTAGCAGTTTTGCCATGGAACAAAGCCAACTCTGTTATCTTAAAGTGAGTGTTGACCTGTCATGAACACATCTGAGCTGACAAACTGGCCAGTGCCTGGGAGGCTTCTTCCATCAGAGCATGACTAGATTTGAAAGAAGAATGCGTGCTGGAAAGTGGCCTTTGCCAAAATTGGCTTCCCCTATTGTCCATGCTTTGTTGGGACTGCTGGAGTGGTGCAGTGTGGACAGAGAGGGCAAGTGTCACCTGCTTGGCTCCTCTCACGCTCAGCCAAACATAAGTCATGGATGTGCCTGGATCATTTATACATCTTCTTTGTCCATTTGTGCTACTCAACTGGTGGCAAAGGTCTTTGTAACCTGCAAGGTACCCATCTACTCACATCCCTGTCAGTGTTGTTTGGTACTGTTCATCCAAGTAAAGGGAGTAAAGGATGATTCTAAGTATGAGTCTAAGTAGGTAGGCTTGACTTTTTTGTCTTCTAAGAGGGGTGACTTACAGGAGGCGACTGAGTGTGAGGGCTCTGCCCTCATGAATGGGATGAGGTGGTCTGATCGAGTGCCCGACAGAGGGAGTGCATCCCTGACCCCCTCTGCCCCCCGTGCATGTGAGGATAGCACAGCCTCCTCTCTGGAGGAGCAGAGCAGGGCCTACAAATTATCAGTGAACTGGTGAGAATAAGCATGGAGAGCAGCGGCCACTCGCACAGTAGGAAATGGAGCTTCCAGGGGGACACGGAGAAATGGGGCATCTACCCAGGACTGCCGAGGGTCTGTGGGTTTTTTTCCTGGAAGATGTGAGCTAAATCTTGAAAAAAAAACCAACGTGGAGTTATCCAGATGAAATAGAGTAAAAGTGTTTCAGGCAGAGGAAATAGCACAAATTCAAGTTTGGTGTTTCCAGATATCACGATGTATTTGGAGTTACAAATTACTCAATCTTGCTGGAGTGAAAAGGAGGAGGCAGAAATGGGGGTGTAGTGGGCGGGGAGACAAGCTGCTGGGGTTGGGCAGGAGGCAGCTCCAGGAGAATTTTTGATGCTATGTTGGGGAGCTTGGTTTTGATTCTACAGGCAACAGGGAAATATTGGAAACTTTTTAGGGGAGGAGGAAGTAAATTTGAGTTTCAGATTCCTTTCTGGGGTGGAGTAAAGAACCCAGTATGAAAGCAGCTGTAGCTGTCCGAAGGTGGATGAGGATGAGAGACGCTTGTGTGGGGTTAGAATGAGGAGAGGGACCAGTCTGAAGAGTCCTGAGGAAAGACTGTGGTCTGGGGAAGGCGAGTGGATTGTCCGAGCTGTCATCTCTCTGTGAGTCGATCAGGTGCCGTCTCTGTGCTGATGCTGGTGTGGGAGGGAAAGGCCTCGTCCTTCCCTGACACGATGCCCACCACCTTGTGCACTGGCAGCCCATTAGGGCTGATTCCATGGGCAGGGTGGAGGCTGCTTCCATGGGGTGGGGTGGGGGCTGCTTCCATGCAGTGCCACACTTCTGGCATTAGGTCCCATGCAGTTCTCAGAAGTTTTCTCTTTTTGCTCCTAAATATCTGAAGCTTACTCCCACTGAGGCGAGCTGTCATTTTCTTCCCAGACAGGAAGCTGAACTGTCTCTTTGAATACCCCAGGGCTTTCTGAACTCACAAACCTTTCATTATATGCACTTGTCTAACTTACAGGGAAGTACACGGGGTTCTTACCATGTGCTTCACTTGAGATGCTGCCCACAAGCCTGCAGCTCTGCCCTGGTGCATGGGCCCGTCCAGGCAGGCCGTCCCTGCAGAGGCCAAAGAGCTGTTCTTTGAATTTGGGGTTGAGTCTCGCTGATGGGGGGCATTGTCTGGGCCCTAAAAGGCTGGCAGACATGAATTATAGCCCCAATCTGTAGAAACCCACACAATTGCCAGAAAAAAAATTGCCAAACATGTTTTTAAATTAATTCATTAGACTATTTAAAAATTTATTAAGAATCAATTCTGTCCTGGTGCTGTGTGAGGCCCTGGCTGATTTGTTCTCACTCTGGAATTAGATATTTGTCAATCAGGGCTAGGATGGCTCATCTGAGGCCAGTGGATGGAAATGGATGACCCCCTGGGTCCCTCAGTACCCCTGTGGCAGCAGGACAGCCGCATCAGCTGTACTGAATGTGGGGGGCTGTCTAACTCAGAGTCATGGGGCAGAAGTGAAAGGTCAGGTGTTAAGAGGCAGGTGTGACCTCCAATGGGGGATAAAGAATGGAGCAGTGAGACAAACCTAAGAGATGGGGCCAGACAGAGATGGCCCCAAGGGGCAGGTTCAGAATGAGAGAGCAGGGTCCAGGGACATCGCTGCAAACACAGATGGGAGTGAGGGGCTCACTGTGGGGGACGCTGGGGAGCTCTGTGTGCGTTCTTGTTGCTGACTTAAAATCACAAGTGTGTGGCGGACATGACCTTCGAGGTTCAAGGGAAGGACTCTTAAAATGTTACTTTCTGCTTAAGGGAGATAATGCTAAGACAAATGCAGGTAAGTGGTGTGAAGGCAGCCAGCACCAGTGTCCAGCTGAGGAGGAGCCCAGAGGAAGAGCTCCATGTGGATCAAATTTGTAGGAATAAATGAAGGAGAAGCTGGACAGTCACCCTGCTCCAAAATCTTATTTCTTTTTAGAAACACACTCTTCCTGTCTTTCTGACTCCATGCTATCTCCACCCCACTGCCAGCTTCTACCTGTGACTTGATGGTGCCAACTCCTGCTCAGGAGCCGCTGTCCTCGTGACAGCCTGCCCGGACGACACCGAGTCAGCCCTGAGTGCCCCTGCAGAGCTCGTGTCCAGCCCCTCCTGCTGTAAGTTACCTGAGCAGTTGCTGTGCTGGGTCACGGGGTCTGGGCAGGGTTCCTTACTCACTGTTGGTCACTGCGGGTCTCCGTACCATCTGGTCCAGCAGACGATGCGGAGGGCTTCACACCCGCCATCTCCACACGGTCTCTGCCTAGTCCCGGGACTTTGAAAACGACACCCTTCGTTAGGCTCGAATCTGCCTGGTGGCTGCAGGCCAGCCTGTTGCTCTTCCTTCTCCTGCATGCGTTTTATTATTTCCAGGCTCCATTTTCCCCTCTGCATTTCCCTTCCTCCCCCTTCTTCTCTCCCTCCATCACCTTCGTTTCCATTTCCACTCCTTGTTCTTTTGTTTTTTTCCTTCAGGAACCATCTTCAAGATCTCGCCTTCATGACTCTTGACACATACTCTCCATTTGCACTATTTGTACTGTTATGATATACTAGTTAATACATTTTTTGGTAACTCTTCTCACATTTATTCAGGAATTGATTCACTCTTTTTTTTTTTTCATCAAATAGTTTTAAGCACCAGAAATCGTTCTGCTCGGGAGATGCATCAGGGACCATGAGTCCGGCTCTCGTAGTGTTCATGGTGGGGTACACTTGAGTTCTCTCCCTCGTCTGGTTTTAAAAATGTTACACACCCACATCCATACTTACTTTACAGTCTGAATTGCACCTTCATTTCTTAATTTGATTTTTTCACAAGTTTGAAATAGGTTTGGTCGAGTAGAATGAATTTTAAATAAAATATATTAATTTAACATGATCCATGATGATCAGAAAGGTCAACCCAGGTCATCTGACTCCAAAGCCGGTGACTCTATCTGTCTTAGGATGCTGCAGGAAGAGAATGTCTCCTTTGGTTCTTTGCTGACTTCTCAACCCTGCTGGTACTTCTGTCATTGCCTAAATATATCTCAAATGAAAGCACCAGGGATGTCACAAGTAGTTGATCCATCTGACTTTATTCGCCCAAGCACATTTGGCCCAAGGAAATGTGCCTGAGAATTGTCATGCAATCCAATTGGGGCATTCTAAAACTTAGGTCCTAGGAAAAAAACAAAATTTAGTTTTGGTTGTTCTCCTTTTGCATGGTGCAGTAGGGCTAGGGGTGGTGATAGTGGCAGAGGCTGTGTGTGTGTGTGTGTGTGTGTGTGTGTACTATTCTTTCCTCTATCCCTCTCTGACTTTGCTGTGGGCTGCAAGCATTTCAAAAAAATATTTGTTTGCAAGTCCTGTGAAGGCCAGTGGAGGTGAGGTGCCATATCAGAGGCAGGGAAAGTTCCAGGCATATGATGTTGGTGATGGTGCATTTAGGAAATTTTTTTGTTGAAGCAGGTGATTGCTTTCTGACAGCTCTGGCTGGGGTCTGTGGTTCTTAGGATCCATGATCTTTTAGAGCTCAACAATGGTGGAGTTAAATATTCAAGGTCAACATGGACCAGCCATACAAGGTTATCCCTTAACAAGTTCTATCTCAATAATGCTATTGCCAAGGAGGGACCTACCTCTTATTTCAATCTCTATAATTCAATACAATTGAATTCAACTTCATTAAACTAGCATCTGCTGATCACTAGCAACCTTTTAGGCACTCGGGATTCCTAGCAGAATGATGCTCAGAGCCTGACATCAGGCGAATGGAAGTCGTCTTTATTTTCTCCTCCCAATGACAATTTTTGTCCTAGTTCTCTGTGCTCTCTAAGGGATGTGGAAAAGACATCAATTATCTCTTCTATTTGTAAAGAAAAATTGGTTGACATGTTTTCCTCTTTTGTCAACAGACTCAGTCCTAAGCATGTTCTTTCCCTCTCATCTGGTATATTTGATCACCTCGTAGCCATCCCAGCTCCCCACTGAGAACCGGGAGAGAACCACAAAGGACATTTTATTTGTTTCAACTCAGCTGAGTTCTTATAGCTCACTTTCCAGTTGGACAAACATGATAACAAACTAAAGAGCAAAAAAGTAAAACTTTGAACAGCTTCTCAGAAGAACAACCCACTCTGGCAACCGGGCCGATTTGTTCCTCCTCCTGATTCTCCGCGTGATGGAAACAAGGGCCTAATTGATATAGCAGTGACACGATTCCGCTCAAAACGCACCTGCCCCGGCCCCTGTCATTCTTCTGAATACCGGCTGCCCCTCAGGGGGTGACTCACACTGACACGCTTGGCTCCACAACCAAACTTCGACTCAGATATCAAAGATGCAGCAGCAGAGGCAGGGTGTACCTGGCTTTATTAAAATGGATTTGCCACAATAAGGCGGCTGTCGATTCTGTAGCCCTCTTCGCTTATAATAGCAGGGAAAACTCATTCTGTGCTAGAGATGAGAGCAAGGGGGAAAAAAACACCTTAAGGAAATAAAAAAGCGAGGAGACAAGCTGTTTCCATCTCATGTCTCAGAAAACTCACATACTTTGTATATATTCCGACCACAGTGCAGCTATGCTCAAGTGTTTTCTTTTTTGTTTTTCAACCTCCCTAGATATTTCAGCTATAATGATCAGTTTCAAGATCTTTTCCAGCCATGAAATGATGGACCTGGGAAGTGAGGGGCCCGGAGCAAAGTGTAGGACTATTGAGAGTCTAACAAGTTTTTACTAAATGACTTGGAAATACCAGGGAGAAAATGATAGTGGTTACTTTAAGCTCATTTTAATTAAAGTGAAAATTGTATTTTTTTTCTGTAACCATATTCTGAATGCATCACTATAGGTTCTGGATACATTCAAACACTAAAGAACTGAATCCTGATAGGAGCAAATGTGCTTTGGGGATGTTACAAATGGGGCCACTAATGGGCCTGCTTAGCCACAGAATTGCTATGACCTCAGGTGGTTCTTTAAGTTCTTTTAGTGTTGGTTTTCTTTACGTTCTTTCAGTGTTGGTTTTTCCATCTGCAAAGAGGAAGGGGCGTTGAAGGCATCTTATGGGCAATGTCTGAACAGTGCGAGTCTTAAAGGAGAGGGATTTAGGGGCAATGGCAAGTTTATGTGCCCCCACCCCAACCCCTATCTCCCTCTCTGACCAGTTCTCTGACTTCATCAACTCTCTTGAGTAGATTGCAGCTCCTGTTCCCCCTTTATAAGGCTTAATTAAGCACAATAGTGCCTGCTCGGCTGCAATTAGCCATTGGCAAATGTGGGTGTCAGAGGAACTTGAAGAAACACACAGAAACAGGTTTCTGTCACATCCTGTGACAGGCAGAAACAAGGGAAGAAGGAAAGCTAACATGAACATGGCATCACTTGGTCATGTCCATGGGTACCTGGAGTTGGATCCTGCCAGATCCTTCTGAGGAGGGGATAGAACGGCTCTCAGAATGACCTACCCAAGGATTGATATGGAAACATATTTCCGTGCTGGTTTGTGTTCCCCACTGATTGAGTGAGTGTTACTTGGTGGGGATGTTAAGTGCTTTATACTTTCTGGTGGCCCACGGGTAAGTGGCAGACAGATGCCTGCTGTGATCATAGCTCATATTTCTGGCTCAAATGATCCTCTTGTCTCAGCCTCCTGAGTAGCAGGGACTAGAGTTGCCCTTCACTATTCCAAGCTAGTTTTTTTTTTTTAAAGCTGGGGTCTTGCTATGTTACCCAAGCTAGTCTCTAATTCCTGGCCTCAAGCAATCCTCCTGGGTTAGTCTCCCAAAGTGCTGGCATTATAGGCGTGAACCACTGTGCCTGACCAATATCTAATACTGTGGAAAGGACCCACTGAAGAAAGAGGCTGGGTAGGGAGAGGGCAGAACCTAACAAAATTTGGGGCTTCAGTTGATTTGCTAGATCCATGCCATGTAGGTTTATCCTTCTCTGGCTCTTTTCTTCTGTAATGACAAAATGGATTCTGTTCCGATCAGGTGAACAGAAACACTGTCTCATTACACCTAACTCCCTACCAGATTAGAATCAGAGGCAGGACATCTGAGCAGAACTCTCAAAGGCCTGGAGAACACGGTGAATGTGAGTGACAGTCACAGAACAGAGGAGAGGACCTCTGACCAGGGTTCACTCTGCTGCCCTGGGCTCTGTTGGCTGGGCAAATTGTGTGTCTGAGGTTGTGGGTACTTCCATACCTATATGGATAACAGGACACTGATGTTCTCGGAAAAAAGAAAAAAGAAGAAGAAGAAGAATTACCCAGAGTTTGACTCTACAGGAATTCCCTGGCTCCCCAACCTTTTTAAAAAAAGATTATTTTCAGAGTCTATTTGTTTCACTGCTGGAGATCAGGAGAGCAAAATGTAAGGGCTGTTTGTCAACTCTCAGGCAGAGAAATCACTAATTCATTTCTTTCTGGGGTCAGGGAACCTGGTCTCCTTTTATCAAAAGAAAATTACTTCACAGAGAAAGCACTGGCACTATAAGGAGGAGAGGAATTAAGTAGCACAGAATTTGCAAGCAGCTCATTTGCTTCTTGTTCTTTCACTGATCTTTAAACTGGAGCTCACTTGCTAGCTGTCTGCCTGGAAGTTTAGAATTAGCTTCCTGTTTGATCATAAGGAAATCATTAAGTTCCATTTTGTTTATAATGAAAACACACACAAATGTAAATATATACATACTTTTACTTACCTCTGTTCTCACAGGTCAGCTTTGCCTTGAAGGATGAACCTACACTTCGTGCCAGATTCTGTAATGGGTGTGAGGAGGAAAGACAGACAAGTTCATGCTTTCATGAGCTAACAGTCTCTTCAATGAGAAACCATTCATTCATTTGACCATACACTCTGTGGATGTGCCTTGAGAACTTATCATGAACTGAATTCCATTCCCACCAAATTCATATGTTAACTCACTGTGACTGCAGAGATAGGGCCGTTAGGGAGATAAGTAAGGTTAAAAGCGATCATAGCTAGCCGGGCACTGTGGCGGGCGCCTGTAGTCCCAGCTACCTGGGAGGCTGAGGCAAGAGAATCTCTTAAGCCCAAGAGCTGGAGGTTGCTGTGAGCTGTGACTCCACAGCACTCTACCGAGGGCGATAGAGTGAGACTCTGTCTCCACACACACACACACTCAAAGCGATCATAAGAGCAGGGGTCTAATCTGATAGGCTTGGTAGCCTTATGAGCAGAGGAAGAGACTAGAGAGATCTTTTCCTGGCTCCTGCACGCTCACGGGTAAGGTCACATGAGGACATGGTGAGGAGGCCCCTTGACCCATCTGTGTAATGCAGAGAGGCCAGGGCTGGTTTACAGGCCAGGAAGAGAGGTCTCACCAATCAACCCTGAGACCACCTTGATCTTGGACTTGTGGTCTTCAGAGCTATGAGAAAGTAAGTTTCTGTTGTTTAAAGTCACCTAGCCTGTAGTATTTTGTTAAGGCAGCTGGTAGTGGCAGGCCAATGCAGGGGTTATTAGGTGCCTGGTGCTGGGCTCAGGGCTAAGGGTACAGCCCTGATTGTGGCAGGCACGGTTTCTGTGGAGGATTCAGGGAAGGAGGCTGACTTATTTTAGAAGTCAAGAAAAGACTGACAAAAGTGATTTTTTAATCTCCAAAGTTCGAAGATGGTGGAGGTTAGGATTGGGGAGATCCCTAGAGGTAGTGAGGACTGCCTATGGGAAGGCACAATGCAGAGAGGCTATGGCTGGTCTGGGACCCTGCAGTGAGGGCTGGTGGGAGCTTAGCCAGCAGGGGGAAGGGATAATCCATACAGGCCACATCACGCACACTCTGACACCATGACCAGAAGCGTGTGCTTGACCCTAACTCCCCAGGAAGGCTTCTTAACAAGGGAAAGTAATTGCATTCAAGCATTTTGGGAGGGCCCTTGAGGTGGGAACCAGCAAGAATAAGACCCCTCAGACCCTGAAGAATTGTTTGCCAAGCCTGGATAAAGTATGTGGGAAAGATAATTTTATGGAGAAATAGTTACTTTTATATGCCTAGAAGGATCTATCCCTCAGGCGTGTTTTGTAATTATACTTTCTCCAGCCCGCTAGGAAGAAAATGCTTAAATTATTTCAGAGGAGAGTACTTCAGACATTTGTGGTTTTAAGGCCATCAAATGCCACAAACCCTACCAAAACAGACTATTCCAAACATAAAGTGTTGAAAGACATGCATAACTGAGTCATTCACTTAGAAATATCTTTCTTTACTTGTCGGCCGCAGAAATGGCTGGACTTGATAAATGGTCTGCAGGAGAATTGGGTTTGCTGGGGGTTCATCAACCTGGAGGTGTTAGCAATCACCCTCCTCTGGCAGGGCTCAGGGCCACACCTCGGGCGAGCTTGGCCAAAGACCCAGAGTGTTGACTGGAAGAAGATCAATTACGGCGAAGCCTGCGTTTGTTGCCAAATAGTCACACACTCAGCGTGAATGTCGTTCTCCTCTCCAGAGAGGAGCTCCAAGATTAGAGGAGGCTGGGTTTTAAAATTGTGGCTACAGGAAAGGGTGGGTGTGGGAAGGACGTGGGGGATAGCATGTCAGGCTGCCAGTACTTGGTAGAGTTTAAGCAATTAGCTCCTATTCCCCCCGTGCAGCTGAGCCAACCCCAGCTAAGTATACAGACCACTCTTCTTAATGCCCCGGGAACTTCGCAAAAGTGAAGGAAATCAGATGTTTCTATGATTTCCTTCAGTTTTTTCTTTTTCTTGTGGACCCTATTCCCTTAGTTGCTATGTTGCCTTGTTTCATCTACTGCACACCACATCAGAGAGATAATGCTCGTATGTGTATATATGTAAATATCAATATCTATGTAGCGAGATGCCTGTAAGATTTGAAAACTCTGAACTTGCAAAATCAGAGCATTCCCCCTTTTTGATATTGTTTTTGATCATTTCTTCTCACTCTGGAATGCCCAGCAGGGCCTGGACCGAATTCTCCTTTCTGATGTGTACCAGGAGTTTTCTGCACAAGCATCCGACTAGCTGGCCTTCCCTAGCTATCAGAGGGAACTCTGCCCAGAGAATAAGCATAGAGCCTGCTACAGTCAAGGCGGGAGACACATTTGCCCTTTGACTGTAGAGAATAGAAAATTACCACAGATCATTTTAGCTCCATCTGTAATATTTGGCACACTAGCATAGGGGTAGCTGGAAAACCTGGTATCTTGGAAACTGAATATTCTTTAAATGCAAAAGTGGAGAACGTTGCTAAATAAAGAAATGGTAGAAGAATTCTTTCAAGGTAGATTTCTCATTTATCAGTGTAATGTTTAGACAACCTCTCTGTCTCTCATTCTTTTCTTTCACTGACCTAGTTTTAATTATATCATGTGAAAAATGGACCTGGTCTTGACAGCCATAAATTAAGTTGCCTTTTGTAACTGCTTCTAAATTTTGGGGGTAAAGACTTGGGTTGGTCTTTGATCATGTGCTACAGAAATGTCAGAAGACCACAGGAAAAATAGGCACAGTCTATTTTCTGTCAAACAAACGTTCAATTTTGGAAAGTTTCATTTTTGTGTGTGTGTTTGTGGCTTTTTCAGTTACAAATGTGATTAGGTTTTTAAAATTAAATTACGACTAACAGGAAACGCTTCTAAGTCTTTCTCTAGGTTTTGAAATTTCCTCTTGGTTTTCTACACATGTGCATGCAAAAGTATCATTGAGCTTATTCAAGTTCAAGTAGTTGGGTCTCAAATCCTGAGCTGAAACTCCAGAACAGTCAACTGTTGGTGCTTTGATTCTGGAGGGACTTGTGTTGTATTTGTGCAATACAAATAAAAGCATTTTGCTGTTTCCGTACTGGTGAATTATGTTTTCTTTGCTTTTTACATTTGCAGAAGATTTCTGTTTTTCCCCAACATTCCTTAAATGCCTTTGTCTTAAACATGCATATGTTTTCTCTGATACAAGTGTCATATTTGGCCTAGTCAAACTGGTGTATAGCAAAAGACTATTAAGCCCATGCTTTCAAACCACCAAGAATGAAAATTATAATTAATTAACTTTCTTTCCCAAGCCAGGAACCTAGTAGGTAGGGCTTGCTGGTCAGAATCATAAATACTTCATATTGATGACTTTTTTACTGCAAAGCACTGCAACTGTAGCTTTCCAGACTTTATTTCCCTTGTCCTCACTGTCAAGTTCATTTCACAGTTTTGGAAATTCAACATCAGAGATGTTAAGTAACATGCTCAAGGGAAGCGTGTTAGTAGACTTAGAGTTGGGATTCAAAGCCACTCTCTGCCACCCCGG
Organism: Arctocebus calabarensis; assembly: GCA_963573935.1. NCBI lineage: Eukaryota > Metazoa > Chordata > Mammalia > Primates > Lorisidae > Arctocebus > Arctocebus calabarensis. The sequence continues at coordinate 19,526 of CAUYON010030720.1, forward strand.
GACTGTGGGGGACCTCTCCTTGAGTCTGTGCTGGCTGGTGGTTGGAAGGAGGGACATAAAGTTCTATGGAGTTAGTGGGATAAGAGATGTCTACATGCACAGGCTCCAGGGTCAAGTTGATGTTGAAAAACTCATCCAACCTCTGTGGCTCAGTTTTTTTCCCCTTATCTGTAAAATGGGGATAGTAATAGTAACAATCTTCTAGGGCTATAATTTTAACTGAATTAACCCACATGAACTATCCAGTACTTTGTTTGGCACAGAGACAATTGTTAACAACTCTTATTTTCCTGTTCTGTCTCCCTTCTTTTTTTCTTTCTTTCCAATATTTAGTAAGTTCCCTGAAATATTCTAGATAAGGAGTTAGGAAATATGAATATAAGAAAGTCTTTGGAACTCAAAGTTCTAAAGCTTGGTGGGGACAATACATCAAATAATGATAGGATATACACTACTTGAAAGATATGCACATCAAACAAGTGGTTATGTAGAATTTTCTGAGACAGAGAAATAATGGGAAGGATATTTGGGGTAGAAGTAATAACATGTACAAAAATATTTGACAAGTGACCTAAGAATGTGAAACCTGTGATTAGAACTGATGGCAGTTAAGGCGGAAAGGTAGGCAGGGAAGGACCACACTTATAAAGGTATATAATGTTCATTATGCGTAAGGCACTATTCTATGCCACGTACTAGTATTAGCTCAATTAGTTGTTACATTAGTTCTGTGATGTGGGTAGCCCATTGTACAGGTGGAAACACTGAGTGTGCATTTTCAAGTTGCTGAGCTTATAATTGGCGTAGCTGGGTTTGGAACCATTGACTCTGGAACCCTTGCTTTAACCACATTACCTGGCTGCTTTACAAGTATGGATCTCATCCTGCAGAAAACAGAAAAAAACTCATCAAGCTCAGGTAGACTGGGAATATGATTTGTTTTTGAAATTTTGAAAGATTGTTTTGGTTGCTGTTGGAGGGGGAGGGACTAAAGACAGACATATTGGTTAGGAAGAAATAATAACCCAGGAAAACATGGTAAGGGCTGGGGCAGCTGTGGTGGGGAGGCGTCTGAGGGTCGGTTTGGAGGCCCAATTGTGCAGTGGAGGAGGGGAGAAAGGAGAGAAGGTAAAGGTGACTTTGGTTTCCAACTTGGGTGTCTGAGTAGAAGGGGGAACCATAAATGTTCAAGAATCATCCATGTGGAAAAGGAGGAATTATATAAGAAAAATCAAATTCTCCTAAATCCAGGAAATATAAAATGCCCCGTTAGGTAGGAGGAATGATACGGTTTCTCAGCAAGTCAGTTTGAACCTCCAAACACCCACAGAGTTGGTGGGAACGAATGATGGGGGATGCGTACTTCACACTGAAGTGAGAAACGGAGGTCAACGGAACTCGGAGAAAATGGTTTGGAAATGTTTCTCTCTTACCATAAAAATGGAACCCTTTGTAGCATTTCAGCATAGAAGGCGGCAGGGGCTGCGAGGGCTGGCCTGGTGGAAGCAGGCTGAGAGGCCACACAGCTGCTGCCCGTGGCACAGGCCCCTGTCCCTCCCAGGGACTGCCCTGCAGGGGTGCCACGGGCAGGAGGAAAATGCACCCAATGGAACCACTAAAAACCCCAAACTGCTTCCGTTTGTCTTCTTAGTCTCAGTTCCTCCCTGCTGAACCCCATCGTTGTCCTTCTCTCTCCAATTGGGCCAGTGTATCTTTCTCTAGGTGAAACTAGTCTGTTTGTGGTTGATCTCTTAATCCTCACAATAGTGGGCAGGAGAACTCTGTAGGAGGGGCTTTGGGAACTTAGCGTGGTGAGGAACCGTGAGGTATGACAGAATGCCCCAACGTCACAACTGAGTGGCTCTCACCATAGGAATAGCCCCCCAAAGCTCTCTGTTTTTGGCTTTTAGATCAGCATTTCCCAAAGCTATTTCCATCAACTATTAAAAAACCTTGCAGACCATTTGGGCTACAGATTGGAATATAGTTGCAAAGAAGGAGATTTACTGTGTCTGAATGTAAAACTAATCAACTCAGAATGACAATTTCATATGGTTACGCCCATTAGAACTTTGTTTTACTTCTTTTCATCTCCTCTGCGTATATGGGATATCATTAATGTCACCAGCTGCATGACTTTCTCCGAATACCAACAACAGAGGAAAAAAACCCACCTCAACAGCCATCGGCTCCCCTGTTTTCTACTTAGAGCGCTGTTACTCTGCCAAGGCAAATGTGAAACAGGCTCCCACAATAACAGCAATTTCCCAAATGCCCTGTTAATTTCCAGTAAACCAAAATAAAATGTGTTATTATTTATTAAGAGTACGCAGTACATACGGTTTCCAGATGATAAGTATTTCAGTAAAGTACCACATTGAGAACAATTTGAGTTGGCTCCTAAGCTATAACCTTAGAGTAATGGGTATAGCCCGGGGTCAGAATTGTCACTTTTATTGGGTTAATTCAATGTGCATGGTTTACAGACGATGATATAGGACCAGTGAAAAGGTTTTTGTTTTTGCATCCCCAGTATGAGCTGCATTATACATACCATTTTACGTAAAAGAGTAGCGTTCCATATATCATTATTTATTCATAATGACATTTACTAAACAACTGCACAGCCCAATGACAGTGTGGTCTGCAGGGTACAAGATGAAGCACACATTCCAAACCCTGGGTCGGAGACAACTCCTTCAATCATGTTCACTTTAGAAGCACAAAGTTAGAAAAATAAAATTTCACAGTGTAAGACAGCATGTCGTTATTTCACAGATAGATTATGAAAATTTGAAGGACCCCATGCATGTTTGGGAAATGATTTGGGCTCCCCTTAGGGTAGTTAATACATATGTTGGGAATCTTTTCCACAACACTGAGCACGAGTCTCCAATGGAACACAGGAGGGCCTGATTTAACCTCTGCTTTCTAGAACCTTCCTCAAGGAGGAGAGAATTGCTTCTGGCCAGGATTCTGGAAAACACAAGGCATGCTGTGCATGTGGCTCAGGCCAGACCTCTTGTGCAGGCTGCCTGCCTCGGCCTGTCTTCCTCTCCCCTGTGTCTTCAGGTTCACGGTGGGGTCTGTGATTTCCTAACCTAAGGCTGCCTGGGCGAGGGAGGACTCAGCCTCGGTCTGTGCTCTCCCTTGGTGGCCTTGCAGTTAGATGTTTGCTCAGACCGAGGTCTGGCATCCTGCAAAGAGCTCTGGGCTGTGTCACCACCTCCCGCCCTGGGGTCAAAACCTTCTGTTCTCACGGTTTCAGGTCACTGAATTAGAATTCCACTTTGGTTTTGGCTATTTGCCTTAAAGAAAAGGAAGTTACAGTGCTTTTAAAAAAATGACACATAAAGTACATACGCGTTTAGGGAAACCAGAAAATACCCTCCCCTCCATTACACAAATTCCCACTGCCTAGTGAGAGCTATCACTAACATTTTGAGGTTTAGTGAAATTGAAATTGTTTTTTCTGCATATATTTACAGATTACTTTTCTTATAACAACGACATTCTGTACAATTTGAATATATATTTTTTTCTCGCATGGACATAGTTCTGTATAAAAATATACTGTATGATATTATTTTTAATGGTTACTCAGTATGTTAATTTATTGTAAATAAGTTTTGAAATGGAAACTTCTGGAAGAATGTGTTGTCCCACATCCATTGCTTTTATTATGTCATCTGATTTTCCCCAGTTCCTTCTGAAGCCTTATGGTGAGTCTCTGTGATTCTGAAGGGGGTTGTTGTTCTTACAGCATAATGAATAGAAATCATCTGTGGCCCTTGTTTGAAACGTGTTTTCCCAGGTTCTACCTCCAGAATTTGGGAATGTGTTAATTTAGTAATTTGGGGGTGAGTTTCTAGAGTTTTAAGAGCTCCTGAAATGATTCCTTCATGTTCTTCAGACCCATGCCATCTCACTCACTGCCCTAGGGGAGCCTCATTCCCGGCCCCCTCCAGGATTTACCTGGTGACCCTCTGCCAGGACACCCTTAGATGTCACCTGGAAAGAGCCTTCTCATCTCAGCTCTCAGTTTGTTGTTGCTGGTGAGCTTTGCCTGATTATACTTTCCCTCCTTTGGGCATGTTTGACACTCATTTGTATCTATTTTTGTAACTGCCACCTCCCCATTGGACTGGGAGCTTCCTGAGGGTAATTGCTATGATACCAGGCACCAGACCGGCTGGCATTAGTCATGGAACTATGTTGTATGACAAGAGGAAAGAACACAAATGAAAGGAGGAAAAGAGAGAAGAAAGGAAAGAAGGAAGGAGGGAAGAAAGGAGGGAGGGAGAGAGGGAAATCTTCCTTTTTTGTGGGGAGTCAGGGAAGCCTTCCTATAGGGAATTACATTTGAGCTAAGTCTTAAAAATAGGCGTCATTTGACAAGTAGTAGCTTCTTTCTTTACATTCCAAGAGCTCTCTGAAACCTCCCAATAGAGCCCTTTGTAAAATACAAAAAAAAATGTGTTTTACAATTTCCAGAGTTACTCTTGAGGTCAGAGAAATTAAATATCTCATTCAAGACCACAGACCTTGACAGTGGAGACAGGCAAAAGGACATGACAGGTCTGTGGCAGGCAAGAATGAGGTGGGGTAAGACTGGCTGTATTCTGGGGTGATGATACCACAGAGCAAGTCGGTTTAGCTAGAACGTTGGGTAGATAACAGATGAGCAGGTAGAAAGGTAGATCACAGAGGAAATACTGAGTTTATTTTACCAGACAATGGCGAATCATTACTTTATTATTATTATTATTTTTTTTTTTTTCTTTGTAGAGACAGAGTCTCACTTTATCGCAGAGTGCTGTGGAGTCACAGCTCACAGCAACCTCCAGCTCTTGGGCTTAGGCGATTCTCTTGCCTCGGCCTCCTGAGTAGGTGGGACTACAGGTGCCTGCCACTACGCCTGGCTACTTTTTGATGCACCTTGTTTTAAAAGATCAAGTGGGAAGTTTAGAGGTCTGAGGTAGGGCAGGGGCAGAGAGAGTCAGTTGAGAAGGGGACTCGCTTAAGACACATTTCAGACAGATACTGATGACTTTAGTGACTGACTGTATAAACAAGGTTGGAGGAATCAGCCACAGTGAATTCTAGGCTTCTGGCCTGTGAAATATGCAGTGCCTTCAACAGCATGGGTGAAGAACTCTCGTCGAAGAGACAGTCTGTGTGAAAGGAGCAAATGCGAGAAATGAAATTTTGGAGTGGTAATTTTGAAATGTCAGAGGGGTTGTTGTAGACTGCAGGTAGTGGAAAATAAGGGATCAGAGGAAATAGGGCAGACTGCACAAGGGTTATGGGAGAAATCTAGAAGTGTCAGTGAAGTTTTACAGAATGCCAGCCATTCTTGACCTTGAATACAGAGAAGTGGCTAAGGGAGACTAAAGGGACACTCATGTCACCAGAAGGCCAGCAGGAGTCCTTTAAGACAAACACTGGAAGTTGGTTGAGAGAAAAGGAAAAAGATATAAAAAATGATCTAATGAGATCCTGCTCTCGGGTGTGGCCCTGGAAGAAATTAGAGCAATTATCTCAAAAATATAAGATTCTTAAGTAATTTGTTTTTTGCATTCTAAGAGTTTTTGTTTTGTAATAAAGGCTAGAGATTCGATGGATCCTAAATTCTGTATTATGCAAGGAATGATTTTTCCAAGATGGAATTTCAAGCATATAAAAAGCTGGTGGGTAAAGGCTGTTTGTAGTTCAGGGTCTCATTAGTATACATAATAGCTAACCTCATTTATTGAGCTTGTATTAAATTGAATTAACTCTTTGAGACCAGCCTGAGCAAGAGCAAGATCCCATCTTTAAAAAATAGCTAGGCATTATAGTGGGTGCCTATAGACCCAGCTACTTGGGAGGCTTGAGTTCATGAGTTTGAGGTTATTGTGGGCTATGATAATGCCAAGGCTCTCTACCTAGGGCAACAGAGTGAGGCTCCATCTTAAAAAAAATTCATTGATAAAGTCACCTTATGAGGTAAATATGATTATTCATTTCATTTTAGAGTTGGAGAAATAAGCACAGAGAGTTTAAGTAACTTGCCTAAAGTCACAAGATAGTAAGTGTACTTTTGGGCTTGAATCCAAGCTTCCTGACTCTACTGTGCACGTGCTTCAGCCCTGCCTTGTACCGCTTCTAATCCTAATAGCACAGGGTCTTTCCAGCCCCATCTCAGTGTATCCAAGCCCTGAGTTGTTATCACTCAGACGTCCTATCCCAAAGGACAGATATGTGGTCTACCAGTAGCTTTCTCTTCATCAGAGGTCCTGGGGGAAGGAGGAGGGTGGCTCACTGATGAGGACAGGTCCGGAGCACCCCATCCTAGCCTGGTTCCTCCTCCTCCCTTGCTGCTGTGCTGTTCCCTTGATGTCACCTACAATCTAGGATGGTTGGAGCACTGGGACAGGCTGCCACTTTCTTTGTTTCTGCTGCACTATGGGAGGAACACAAAGGCGTGAGGGTGAGCAGGCAAATGTTGCTGGGAGTTCAGTGGTAGCCCACACAGCCCTCTCCTCCCTCTCCCACTGTGAAGGCAGTGGGAGAGAATGCAATGGGGATATGAACTTAATTCTAGTCTCAGTCCCTCATGTGTCGTGAGCGTGCACACACGTGCATGCATACATTGGCTTGGGTTTTGAGTGGTCTGAACATAAAGAAAGAAGGGAAACATGACCCATTCAAAATACTGTATCTTTCCCTTGCTGCATTGCTCTCGGGAATGATGCTCATTTTCTATGAACTGGCATAATCTACCTGCATGGAGAATATATGGCATATACTTGAAGAAGCGTCATTCTCTCAAAGTGAACGTCAGCAAAAGGGAGGCAGATGTCATCCAATGAATACTCAAAACTTACGTATGAGCATACAACCAGAAGGCATTTTGCAGCCCTCTTTCTCTACTAAAAGAAAACAGCTGTGAGACAGGTGCCTATGACATTTCAGAAGGAACATAATCTGCGGACGCCCCCCCCCCACCATGAGTAACTGGTTGGAAGACTGGAAGATAAAATGAAGAGGACAGCGCCCGCAGCTGCTGGAGGCGGGCAGGGGCACTTTCATCTCCCCCAAACACACCTGCTCCGATGGCTCTGTGCTCATGTTCTCACCTGTCTGCCCCAGAACACGGCTGCATTCTGGAGGCGCCACTTTAATGCCCCAGGTGGCTTCCTTCTTCTTCAGCAGGTCTTTGCTGCTCTTCCCGAAATGAAACAGTGACCTCTCACTCATCTTCAGGTCTAACACCAGGCTGGCTGTGATCCTGCCCCAAAGCTTATCTCCTGATTCATGTTCCCAGCAGCCGGGCTCATCAGGAGCTGGAAGGAGACCTTTGCTCCTCTGTACTTGCCATCAAAGCCAGAGGAGCCTTCCCTTTCCCTGGGGCAACATCTGGCTGGAATTCACGTGGCAGGCATGGAAATATGATTTTCTAGATATTATGCCTTCTGTGCTTTGGCATTGCTGAAAATGGCACCCCGCCACTACCGGAAACGAACCATGTCATTCTCCCCGTGTCAACAAGCTCCTTGCTAATAATGATTTTCTGTCCTGCTTCAGAAGGGGCAGCCCTCCGTTGTCAGCATAATTCAGGCAGGAGTCACATCAGCTGGGCAGCTCTTGAGGCAGGGCGATCTGTTCCAGCAGAAGCCCTGTGGAGGCGGCCCTCAGTGCTCACGGGGTCTGTGCCGGCCCATCAGGTGCCTCCCCAGCAGCCCTCCTGTAATCCTGCCTGCTGTGGCCTCGGTCTGCACCCACTCCTGACATGCTCTGCTCTTCCGCTGGCAACCTCCAACAATTTGGCTCAGCTGCGACGCTGTCTTTCTCTTCTTTAGCTTAGTGTCAGCGGGTCCCTTCTCCCCAGCACCAGCCTTCATCCTCCACTGTCCCTGTCCCTGGGCTTCTTTAAACACGTCAAATTTTCTCTTTCATTTCTTCTTGGCCCCTAGCTCTGGACCGCAGAGACCTGCACACACCTCTGTCCTTAGCACCCACTTCTCTACTCTCTCTGAGAGTGAACCCCAACCCAGGGGTTTAAATACCAACTTACTGACTGAAATTACCTAAGTTTTTGATGAAAATATTTCTACAAGACTTGGTAAAATGAATTCCCTTGAAGGAAACCCCGCAGGTTCTGTCATTTCCTACTTAAACGGGGTCACATTCAGTTCTTTTAACTAATTTCTTTGGCATTTATCTAAAAATCTCTAAAAGTAATGTTTATGTTGACATTTCTTTCGTTGCATTTTTTTCGGGTCTCAGCTATTGATTTTCAGTGTAGGTGGTGAAGAGCCAGCGTCCTTTCACACACCTGCAACTATTTCTCTACTCGTTATTTTTCCAAAAAGAGTCATTTAGTAATTTGGGTTAAGTGAATATCCAGTGTTTATATTTGCCTATGAGAATGCTACCTATAGGAGAGACAGAGAGAAGGAGAGAGAGAGAGAGAGAGAGATGTCTGAGATAATTTGAAGAGTCAGGGAGGAATAACAGTTAAGAGAACAGCTTCAGGAGCCACCTGGGTTCAAATCCCAAGGCCCGTACTTCCTATCAGGACCTTGAGTAAGCTTTTCTTCAACTGTAGAGTGAAGTGATCACACTAGCTACAACATTGCTTTGTTGTGATGATTAATAGTAATTTAATAAATTTATAGTTAGTAAAGAGAACAATGTATGTTGTGGAAGAAGCATGAAATATGGGCTGGAAAGTTTTGCTTTCATTATTATTATCTTTCCCTGTGTAACTTTTAACTTTTCCTGGGCTTGATGATGGCAGCAATAACATTCATGGTAATAATTTCTATTTTTAATTTCTGTGTATTTATGGCTAGTTTATCTCTAATCTCTCCCCCAGTAAGTATTTTCTCAGCTACATTTAAGGGCAGTTGGGAATAATCAATCCCGTCTTTACCAAGTCTTTCTAAGATTCTCTGGACTCTGTGCTGTTGGCTCTCCTTTGTCCTGGAAGTCCCTGTACCGGTCTCTTCTGTTTGGTTCCCTGTTTTCCAGATTTCTTTTTTCTCCCCATGTCTTGGTTTATCTCATTATATAGCAGAATGTAATCTTCCAGGGAAAAGAGGAAAGAATCTTTTTTGAGATTCTGCATGTCTAAAAATGTCTTCATTCTATCTTCGCACTTGAGCTGCAGAGCTCTCACTTGGAAACACGTTATCTGGAAATTTAGAAGACGTGACCTCATTGCCCTTTGCTTTTGTGCTGCTGTTGAAAAGTTCAATGTCATTGTAATGCTGATGCTTTATATGTATGTGGCTCCTTTTCTCTGGAAATGGTTAACACCACCATCTCAGCATCCCTGGTGTTCTGGAGTTTTGTCCTGATGTGCTTTGGTGTAGATCCGTGTCATCCATACACAGCCACCTTCAGTTTGGGAAGTTCTCTTGAATTATTTCTCTGATGATTTCTTCTCCATTTTCTGTTTCTTAGTAGAATTTCTGTTGTTGCCATGCACAAGGTTCTTTAAGTCTTATACCTTTCCTCCCCTACTTTGTTTCTGCTTGTCCTTCTTTCCTACTCTGGAGAAGTGGCTGCATTTTATTACAATCCACCTACTGAATTTTTCATATTCAACATTTTATTTTTAACTTACAAGATTTGTTTGTCTCTAAATGTCCCTTTTCCACCACTAAAGTGTCTGTTTTTATTTCATCAAGGTAATATCTCTTTTTATTTTTTGGATTTTAATAATTATTATTTCAAAGTTTTTATATTTCTGCATTGCCTGTTCTCTCCAAATTAAAAAAAAAATTCCATTTAAGTTCAATATCTATCTTTTATTTTGGAGGCTTTTTGCAAAGATCTAGTGAACCTTGAATGTTTAAGAAGGAGACATCCAGAGTGTGATGGAAAAGTATGTGCCTATGACTGGGATTTTAACAAGGTATGATTCGGGCTGGGCCACTAAATTAGACAACTGCCTAGGTCGGTATTTACAGGTCTTCCTCCTGGCTTGACCAAACTCCCCAGAAAAGGATCTTCTGATTTTTTTTTTTAACCTGAGATGTGTAATCCCCTTTTCTAGGTGAAGGAGGAAGTGTATTTTAGTATTTAATTTGAATGTTTGCACTTGATCACTGGATTTTAGTGCTACATCCCATTCCTCAACTGTGCTTGTGTCTTATAATCCAGTGAAATTTCACCCTATTCAGAGAATAAACCTGGTCTTCTGTTGCATGAAAGAAGAGCCACCCACTGGATTCCTGAAGGTCTAGTTGTTTCTTATCCAGACTTGATTTTAGCTCTATCTTCTACATTCAAGAGAATCTAGTGCCAAGAATCTCTGAGTCTTTTGGACTTCCCTGGTGTAGAGCAGGTTGCTGCTCATCCTTTCCTCCTACTGGGTTGGGATTCAGTTTTCTTAGGCCTGCCAGGTCATTTGCTACTATCCACCTGTTTTCTAGCTTTCAATGCTTTGTTGCGTTTTCTTTTGATTTATGTCTTTGAAAAGTCCCATTACTATCTATCATTCTAGTGGGACTTTAGGAGGGTATAGAGGGTAATGTGTAGGACAACATCAAGGAAAACAGAGCTTAAACACACATAAGTATATAAGCACAGTTTATACGAAGGAGTATTAAGGAACATAATGAGGTAATTTAGGAGAACAAGCAGATATAATTTGAATTGGTTCTTCATGACATGGCTTGTTGAGAATGTATTATTGAAGCTGAATCCTGAAGACTAGTAGGGGGTTAGTCAGGCAAAGAATATTGGGAAGACCATTCCATGCAGATGAGCAGCCTTTAGGTGGTAGAACAGTCATGCTCCAGGATGGAAGTAAAAGAAGCTTGAGTTAAAAAAGGAAATTGGCCTATATAGGTGGGTTGTCTAAGAGATGGAGATGGTTAGGCAAGGCAGGACCTATGTATTTACGTGAAACCTCAGGTACCTGTCTCTGTTTCATTCTCTTGATTCCTTTTGCCTCATTCTCAGAGAGATTTTTTTCCATTTGGTGGCAAGTTGGACACCAAAAATCATAAGGCTACAACATCCTTATAGCTTATGTCTCAGAGAAAAAAGAAAGAGGCTTTCTCCCCATTTCTTTTTAAATCAGCAACCACATATGACATTCCATATTCTTTGGAATAATCACAATATGGAGTTCTGTCTATATTTGGCCAGACATAGGTCCAACTGTACAGGCAGAAAATAATTTTTCCCCTGCAATGTACTGTAAGATATTTACTCCTGGAAAAATTGTGAGATGTAGTATTATTTAAGGCAGATCCTTGTGTATGATGTTAAACATTTGGAATTTATGCTAATTGCAGTGAAAACCTATTGACAAATTTTAATTGGAAAGTAACATAAGGGCTGTTAATTACTGTTTTTTTTTTTGGCCTGGGCTGGGTTTTAACCCACCACCTCCAGTATATGGGGCTGGCGCCCTACTCCTTTGAGCCATAGGCACTGCCCTGTTAATTACTGTTAATCCGATCCACACTCTCAAATCAAATCACCTATGGAGTCTACTTACCTTTGCCAGCAGTGTCACCATCCTCCTGCCACCTTGGATTTACATTGTTGAATCATTTTTGAAGTCTCTCTCAGATTTATCACCCATACAACATTAATCACTAATCCCAAAGATTTTCCCTTTCTGAAGTCTTAGATTTGTCCTTACTACTGCTTCAAGTACACCCCACTTCTGTTACACCCTTACAAACTCTTATCACCATGGACTTGGGTTCTTGAGATAGTCTCTTAAATGGTGTCTTTTCTATTTTCTCCGTTTCTGTGTCATCACACATGACACTGTAGATAGTTCTTTTGAAAATACCAGTATCTTCATGTCAGTCTTCTATCCTAGAGCCTGTGGTGGTTTCCTATCATTTAATGAATCACACCCAAACCCTTCTGCCCAGCATCCAGAGCAACCCGTCATCTGCGTCTTCAGCGTCCATCCAATGTTATCTTTTCATTATCCTTACGCCACAATAACACTACATGGGCCCTGACTTCCCAGTTCTTCCATTCCAGGAGTGGGGGGAGATAAGCTGTTATAAATCACATTACACACAAAAGGGGATAGAAGCCAGAGGAGGAGAAAGGAGAAGGTGAGCCATTAGAATGAGCCACAACTGTGTTAGATAAAGAAGGGCTGATGATGTAGGTGTGCGGCTAACCTGAACTCAAAGGCATGGTCAAGAGAGTCTTTCTAAGCATTGTGGGGAAATGTTGGTGCCCTGGAGAAATATCAAACTATGTGTTTTCAAGATGAGGCACTGGCTAGAAAAAGGATATTTGCTTAGGCAAGCCTTTCCAGGTTGTAACATCCACTCCCTCCTACATAATGTGTGGGCTAACTCAGGTTTCTGGGAACTTGCCCAAACTTTTCAGGGTCAATTGGTGCAGTAGAGAAATGATGGATTATCCAGAGAGGTGTGAATAGTGTCAGGAAACATGATCAGTGCCTGGTGGGATCTTGTTACTTATTTTTACTCAAGTGGCTTTTTGGTGGAGACTTGGGGTGGTGTTTGTAATCTATAGAAAAAAAAGGGCTAGTAGGGTGGGAAGGGAATCTGACAGCTTTTAAAAACCTGCTAAAGTTCTGAGGGAAGTTGGGTAAAAGATTTGTATCTAAATTCCAAGAAGAAATAGTAGAAATGTTTAAAAAAGAACCACAGAATCACTATTATCTCAACCTGGGAGTGATTTGGTTAACTGCTTACTATGTTACCAATTACTAGGTACCATGGGAAGACATGATTTATTCAAATTTTATAATAATTATAGTACTTGGACTGAAGTTTAATTTTTAAAATATGGAATTTATATGAGATTTTAAGGAGTGGAAAAGAAAATAAAAACAAATAAAAAAAGTGATACAAGCCCCCAGTAGTTTGGTGACAGGAAGAATGATGGCTCCCCAAAGAGGGCCACATTCCGTAATCCCTGGAACCTGTGAATGTTCGTATACAAGTCAGAAAGAACTTCAGGGCTGTGATTGAGGCTACAGGTTTTGAGTTGTGGAGATTAGTCTATGATATCCAGGTGCACCCAATCTAATCACACGAGCCTTTAAAATTGGAGAACCTTTCCCAGGTGTGTTTAGTCAGCAAGAGATGTGGAGAAGTGTCAGGGAGATGCAGGATTGCTGGCTTTGAAGACAGAGGAAAGGAGTCTTGAGCCAAGGGACATGAGAGGCCTTAGCAATCAGAAAAGGCAAGAAACCAGATTTTCCCCGAGAGCCTATGGAAATGAACGCAACCCTACCACACCTCGATTTTAGCCCAGTGAAACCTGTGTTGAACGTCTGACCTACAAAACTGTAAGGTAATACATTCACATTGTTTTAAATCACGAAGTGTGGGAAATTTGTTAGGGCAGCCGTAAAAACTCATGCAAATTGTTTAGTAAGTATATTTTGAAAGAATGGAATTTGTTTAAGAAACTCACAAGAGAATCATGTTCACAGGTTTTGTCTGTTTGGGTTTGTACTTAAAAATGCTTTTAATAAAGGATTCATTTTATAAACTAACATTTATTGAGCACTTACTATGCTCTAGGCACTCTACTATGTTTTTGCTTGTTTTAAGTCCTTACAATAACTGTTTGAAATCATTACTATTAGTTCCAAATTCATGTATCTAGTAAGTGGAGGAGCTGAGTTTTGAGCTTGGAAAGCAATAAAATTCATTTGCATAATTACCCTGACAGTGGCTCTCAAACTTAACTGTATGTTTTTTTACTTTTGTTTTTGATTTTTTTTTTGAAACAGTCTTATTTTGTTGCTCTCTGTAAAGTGCTTTAGTGTCACAGCTCACAGCAACCTTAAACTCTTGTGCTCAAGCAATTCTCTTGCTTCAGCCTCCCACAAGCAGGTGGGACCACAGGCGCCTGCCACAACTCCCAGCTATTTTTTTTTTTTTGTTGTTCTAGAGACAAGACCTTGCTCCCACTCTGGTCTTGAACTCCTGAGCTCAGGCAATCCACCTGCCTCGGCCTCCCATAGTGCTGGGATTACAGGTGTGAGCCACCATGCTAGGCCAGCTTAACTGCACTTTAAATTCACTTGGTGAGTTTTTACAACTCTCCGTGTCTAGATCAGTGTTGTTCAGCCTTTTTTTGTCTCATGGCAAACTTGAACCTGTAGTTAAATTTCTCTCTCAGCACACTTAAATTATGTTAATACAAAAACAGAATAAAAGAAAGACTATACTTACTGTGCTTTGAACTACTTTTAAAGATAATTTAATTAACAATCTTTAAAAGTTTTCATAGCACAGCTAAGATCCTCTCAAGGCACACGAGGGTGCCTGGCACACCGGTTGAAAGTCACTGGTCTAGATTACATGCCCCCATTAGTAAAATCAACGTGTTTGAGTTTGGAGTGAAGCATCAGTATTTTTGAAAGCTCGCCGTGGTTTCAATGTATAGCAAAGTTTGGGAACAATTGTGCCCTGATGCTCAAACTACAATATAAATTTAGTTATTAATGCCGTCTAATAAAAAGGGTTAAAACTGTTCAAAAATGATTCTAATTACCGTTGACTCTACGTTGGTGGTCTTGTAGTTAGTACGGCAACTGTCACTAAAAGGGCAGTTGTTAGTTAATTCAGAGACTGCAGTCCAGTTGATTGTGCATGTAGACACAATTTGGATTGTCAGTCAAAATAATGGAGGGCCGGTAGTGGGGAAACCTTTCCCAAAATCAGACAAGGAGGAGAAAGAAACTAAGATCTTTATCTGGTATCTAAAGCCTGAAGAGAATGGAGGGCTGCCAGACAAGATGTGTGATCAAACCATCCGTCTGGACATCGTGTCACCACTTTTTTTAAACGTCTGTGTGCTTTTCTGTGCCTTCAGCCCTCGTCAGAAGCAGCAAGCTCTGCCCCCCTGTTAAGGTTGGCACTGTGCCTGGGGGCTAGTTTCCTCTGTCTTGCCATCCCTTGGCTGCCTGTGCCATGCTGGACAGGCGTCTCCGGGGTTGCCGATCTCATTAGTATGAGTGGCATCCATCCCCTTCTGGTCCAGGAGCAGGCTGTAAGAGGGCGCACTGTTGGAATTTTGGCTGCAGTTTGTGGCCTCCATAGTGGCAGATGATGGCTTCTCCCTTTAAATGGTCTTTCCATGAAGTTCATTACCCACCTTCCCCTAGGGCAGGAAGGAGCTCTGTGTTTCTTAATCTGCTGCGAAACTTCTTAACTTTCTCAGTTAGTTTTGAAAACAGAAATTGGTTCAGCACGTTTCCACTGGAAACAGGTGTTGATGATGGTGTCCAAATGTTCCTTGGAGGCTCTTCCCTTTGCCACAATGAGCAGGCCTGTGTTGGATGGAGCAGATGCGAGACTCCGCAGGGGCCAGAGCTCTCGGTTCAAATCATAGGCTTGCTGAGAAACCTTCACAGAGATGAGAATCATAAATTAAAATGCACTTTCTTCTCACTGGTAATAATCAAAGACCCCAGTACATCATTTATTTGTATACGCTAAGTCATAGACTTGCCTTAGCCAGGATTACTCCAGGATCCCTCTCTGCACACAAGGCAGTCTTTGTGGCTTGAGTTCCCCCAGTGGGCTGTCTACTGTGTGCAGTCACACCAGAATGTTGCCAGTGCTGCTCTAATGTGTAGACGAGGAAGGGGAACGGCTAGGTCAAAAGAATGAGAGAAGTAATTTCACAAATTTTGCATGATTAGCATTGTCAGTTTTCTCCTGCATTGACTCATCTTGGTGTATATTACAGATCATAATCTGATTTTATTTTTATCTTTGTTTACTTTTTGAGTTTTTACATTGGTCAAGAAAGGAATCTGGACTTAAGATGGGTT
This sequence comes from Arctocebus calabarensis, assembly GCA_963573935.1. Lineage (NCBI taxonomy): Eukaryota > Metazoa > Chordata > Mammalia > Primates > Lorisidae > Arctocebus > Arctocebus calabarensis. The sequence continues at coordinate 35,325 of CAUYON010030720.1, forward strand.
GCTCCAGACGTGATTATGGCCCCAGTGGGGACCTGATTGTTTATGTAGTGGAATTATGAACTATGCACGGGAAGAAGTGCCAGCCGAGAAGTCTTCTGGGGGCAACCTCATCAGAGTCTGGGTTCTCCTCACATAACATCACCCCACAACAAGGTCCCACACTTCTGTTAAGGGTTAAAGATGGCTGAAAAACTCTTTGACAAAAATCACTGAGAATTGAGCTTTTTCATAAATGTAAATTTATGAATAACCTTTGCCCCCCCCTCAAAATTATGGGGGGAAATTAATACTTTTCCTAACAATTCCTTTCTTTTACATTTTCCTTGAGGTTACTTTCAAATTTGTCTTTAGTACAGCTCTTAGTTCCTAGTCTACGCCTTGTATTTTTCAGGGAATTATAAGGTTTTCTTCTTCCCTAGAGATAATTTCCAACAGTTTATAGACACATCTGCACACACACATACACACACAAACACATTTATCAGCCAGTATCAGTAAATGATCAAAGCCCTGAGGAAATTATTGAAAAATTAAATTTGGTTATAGCACAATACTATCTGAAATGTATTGGCTACTTATCCATGTTTAGAAATAGGACACAAAAGCTTAATTTTATCATAATTGAAGAGCAATTTGGAGAAAGTCATGTAATTTAATGGTTTAGCTATCTTTTATTGCTATATGCAAATGGACTGAATAACAGCAGTAAATGTTGAACACCATCTAATGCACTACAATTTCTTTGGAACACAATTTAAATTTCAAATTATGTTTAGTGCTTTTGTACATATCACAGGTCTCTTTTTTTAAAGCTTAGCACATGGAATTGATTTATGTAAGGAAACGAGCATTTGGGAAAAACAGAAAAGTAGAGAGGGTCTTTTGCAAATCTGACCAAATATGCCAAAACAATGTGCGTCATTTACTTTTAAATCATCTTTTCCTTCCATTATCTTGAACTTCACCAGTACCTTCCTGTATTATATATTTAGATAATCTCTGAATAAGACAACTTTTCCCGATTGCATTGTGTTGTTTGGCCTCGAACATTTCCGTCTTCTTTTTTATACTTAGGCTTACTAGGACAAGGTGATATATAACAAGACACAATGTGCATATATGTTAGGATGCTTTTCCCTGTCATAATGATTCACTAATTGGCATCTGCCCTTGGTCCTAGATTCATATCCATGCCAAAAATAACGTTCAATGAAAGAAGGGAAAATGTTCTTTTTGGATCCCATCCTACTCCAGAATGTTGTAATTAAGATACAAACAGGGAAGCCAGATTCAGAGGTCATCTTGGGAGAGGCAAAATCAGTAAGGTTTGATGAGATTTTAAGCTGGGGTGTCAGCAGTAAGCCGGGGTGTCTAACTGGGCGACACCCAGGGTGTCTACCCTGTATTCCCTTGAGCCCTCAGCGACAGGGGAGGATGCCTTTACGAGCAAAGTCATTTATGAAGTTTATAAACTTTAGAAGGAAAGCATTGGAAGCATATTGCACACACAACATACTTTGGATCTCATGGAATTTTATTTTTTTAAAAATTTAGTTTTCTGCTCATAGGAAGACTTCAAACTAAATTGAGAAAACAGAGAAACAAACTTGTGGTTAGTTTAAAAAGAAATCTATAAATCTACTTTAATGAGATTACTACCAATTTTACTAGTGTGTAATTATTAATTCCCAACAGGCCACCTCTTATTTATCCTATATCTCTGACCTCCTCAGGGTGGAGCCTTTCACCTTCCAATGTCATTTTCAATACGCAGGGAGTTTGGTTAAAGGCATGAGTCTCATTCACTATTTATAAACTCACCCTTACTGTGTGCCAAACTTTTGGCATTGAGTGATGGGTCACACAGGAATAGAACTCAAAGGCTTATGAAGAGTAAAAACAGAAAACAAATAATTAAATGATTATAATAAACTTCCAGATGGAAATTGGGAGGTTGAAGTACGGAGAAAGGACTTGCTCTTTTCTCCGTTCCTGTTCCTGTCAACATGAACCCAGCTTCTTGACACTGGCAACAGCAGTTCATCTGGGCGATTGCAGATACCTCCAATTCACAGTGTTTCTGATACTCACAGAAGTTGTATTTTTTTCCCAGTACTGGGAGGTAAATATGCATAATTTTAGGCCTATGAAAATAATTTGGAGAAGGGGGAAATTAGTGATGAAGAGACATAAGTAAAGAGTCTAAAAACAAAGTTCTTGAATAGGTACATGGGGATAAGACACAGTGTTACCAACTGGGAGTTTGCCCTTCACACATGATACAGAGAAAAATGGAGACTAAAGCTGGGCTTGGTGGCAGGTACCTGTAATGTCGGCTACTGGGGAGGCGGAGGCAAGATGATAGTTTTAGCCCAAGAGGTTGAGGCTGCTGTGAGCTATGATGTTGCCATGGCACTCTACATAGGGCAACAGAGTGAGACTCTGTCTCAAAAAAAAAAAAAAATAGAAAAGAAAAAGAAAGATGCAAGTAGGTCAGTAGATTTAGTGATGGGGAAAGGAGGTTCTTTCCTTGTTGCTTGTTTTTTTTTTTTTTTTTTTTTTTAGGCTCAACAGTACTAAGCAGAAGGTAGGAAGAATTTTCCATGTATTTCCATCTCCACATCTGCATAATTCTTCCATTAGCAATGCTGCCCATCAAAGTAGTACATTTGTTACAACTGACAAACATGCCTGGACACATCGTTGTGTCCCAGAGTCCACAGCTTGTATTGAATTTATTGTTATTGAATAAAGATGACACGAGTGGCCGTAGAAAGGAGAACAGTAAGCCAGTACTCCAGAATTCACTAAATTAGGAAGAGTGACCAGGAAGCTAGTCGATGATCACACGAGCCTGGGTCCAAAAGGATGGTTGATGTGGCAACATGGCTGGGGCGTGGAGCCCTATGGCAAGTGCTGCAAGGGAACAGGGCAGTTTCAGGGATGTGGAAGAACAGCAGAAAAAGCCATGCAGAAAAAGATCACTGAAAAGTGAGAAAGTGCAGTAGAAAAAGCAATAAAGAATAATTTTACTAAAAAAGCAACAGCAAGAAGTGTATGTTCCCCCTTTTAGACTTAATCGTAAACAGAAAAAACATCCACCCCTTAAATGTGCTGCCAAGGTAGTAATAGGGTCAAAAAGTTGCACGTTTCAACTGCAAGAGGGTGTGGATGAAGGCACTGTCCAGAGAAATAGTCATTAAGTGTCATCCAAGTGCCTATAATAGAGTAAGCTGTGGAAGCTAAGTAACAATTCACGTCCAGAAAAAAGAACTGTGGAGACATTTAGTTGAGAGCAGTTTGAGAGTTTTGATTTCACTTATGTAGCTTAATTTATAAAGTATTGTCACCATATCACCTACAGAGGTGATATTTACTACAGAGACGGATTTTTGAAATTGAGCTCAGCTACCTTTTTCCTTGTTGCTGCTGTTGTGTTTGCATGTTTTTCAGGTAATGTATCATGTAAGATAACTTTCTAGGAAAGGTCAGATACAAAGTTAGGCTTTCATATGTTAACAGGAGTCAATTTCTGTATGGGATATAAAAGTCAACTAGGAGAAAATCGGTGCTGAATAATTTTTGATGGGCTTCCTTACCGAATAAGTATTGTTTATTTCCCATCTGTTTCTAATGATAGGTTTGGATTTGGTATCGTAGTTTTCTATGCAATCTTTCTCATCACATTTTACCTTTGGGATATGAGAATATTGACCTTTGTGATAGATCCATGAATATTTCTTACAGATTATGGAATTACTTTTCATGTGTTGAGTCTGTTCTATACCCTGCATGTTTCCTCCTATTTTTAATTGTGTTGGGTAGAATTTCTAGAAAAATAGATAATAAACAGTGCAATTCAGGTATAAACTTTATTTAAAATGAAATGTTACTATTGCTATAAACTCCTGGACTTCCACTAGTCTTTCCTGGATGGACATTGCTTGATGTGTCCTGACGTCACGTGACTACCTATGTCATATGATATTTATTACCTTACTCATGTTGTTACATAGTCATGTTGGTTTCGCTGCAGCTTGAGACTGTCGCTAAGATGACATAACCCCCAAAGAAGCCACATGTTTCCATCTTTTTTTATGGGGCATGGTGATTAAGAGCCTATAGCTTCAAATACAAAGGAATGACTCTTAGTGTCAAAACCTCTGATATTTCTCCTATGAATGAAGATTTAAACAAAGAGTATATTCCTACTTTGTAGAAAAATGTTCAATATCTCATGCCTTTGAGGAGATGTCATCTTATCCCAGGTGCTTTTGGTAGGTCAGTATTGAACAAGCACCTGGTTTTGGGGCTGTCAAAGAACAGGGGCCCTGGGCCTGATCAGCTCAGTACAGGACCTAGAGAGAACCTGCAACAGTATTAAAACTTGTGAAATTCAGGTTGGTTTTCATTATCCCCATGTGCTGGCAATTCTAAATAAAGTTAGTAATGAAATAATTCTTCCTCAAAAATTTTCTGTTGGTCTAAGTTCTAAAGAATAGTAATGGTGAATTTTAATACTATCTGTGTAAGCTTCAAATTAGTACATTTTTATTATCCTGTAAATAAATATTGTTTTCTACGTGGAAGTTAACTTGGAGAACTCCCAGTTAAACAGCTGGTTGCCCAACACATGTGGACTGAGCTATACTATTTGTTTCAAAGATGGAGTTGGTTAAAGATTTGGATGTTGGCCGCAAAATGCCGAGGCGCAGATGCTGGTATGGATGTGGAGAGAGGGCAACACTTCTGCACTGCAGGTGGGAGTGAAAACTAATTCAACCTATACAGAATAAAGTACGGAGATATCTCAAAGAACTAAAAGTAGACCTTCCATTGATCCTGCAATCCCCCGTTACTAGGTATCTGCCTAGAAAGAACATAAATCATTTTACCATGAGGCTAGTTGTACTAGAATCTTTGTTAAAGCTCAAATCACAATTTCCAAGACATGGAAGCAACCCAAGTGCCCATCTACCCATGAATGGATTGACAAACTATGGTATGTGTACACTATGGAATATTATGCAGCCATAAGAAAAGATGGAGACTTTGTAAATTTTGTATTTACCTGGATAGAGGTGAAGCACGTTCTTCTTAGTAAAGTATGAAAAGAATGGAAAATCAAGTATCTGGTGTACTCAGTACTAATATGAAAACAATATATAAACAAACACATACCCACAGGAAAGAAAAACATAAGTATATTTAAGTGAGGGGGCGCATGGAAGAAGGAAAAGGGAAGGGACATGGGGGAGAGGGATTGGCAAGTTTTAACTTAAGGTACACGATGTGCAAGAGTATACTGCACACCCCATAGGTGAAGGGCGCGGCTACAACTTTACCTTGGAAATGGAAACCATGTAACCTAAGCATTTGTACCTTCATATTCTGAAATTTAAAAAAAATTGCTGTTCAAGTACAAAGGTAGTTATGGACAATGTGTAAAAGAATGAATGTGCATTTGTTTTGATAAAATTTATTGGCAAAAAATAGGTGGTAGCCTGGAGTTTGCTGACTTTTAAGAGCAATGATTTTGGCAAAACTTAAAAAAAGTGGATGTTGGAATTCATTTCAGGTATTATTTGTGTTTCCAATTTCTATGATACTACATATTCCTCTGTTTTAAACAATAGATTTGAAATTCAGATGATAGTGTTTATAGAAAAAGGAAGGACTAGAACTTGAGTTGCTTCAATTCTGTCATCTTATGTGGGCACTTAAGAGTTTGAAATATGTGTCTAAAATTCAAAATGAGTGCTACAAATTTTTTGGTTGATAAGTGCAAACTTTAATTCATATGTGAAATATTTTACTGAGATAGACTAATACCTTTACAGTTTAATTCTGTTTCGATCATCAATGATTTTTAAACTAGAGAATAGATTAGAAAAATTTTCATCAGTGGTACAAAGGCGTAGTTACCAAAGGTATACCTTTTGAAGCATTTCACATTCATTAAAATCAACTTACTAGTTATTGTACAATTGCCTACATATTTTATATGTATAATTTTGAATAAAAGAAAAAAATAGTTTTAGCATATAGAGGGAGGGATGTTAAAATGAAAATAATGTCCTGTATGTGCTGTGTATACTGGATTGGCTACTAAGCTGAACGTTCCCATGAATAGATTGGGATGCATGGTTTCATCATTATGGGGAGGTGTTCCCATGGAAAAGACAGAATCAGTTTGCTAAAGTGCTTCAAATTGCTGGTGGAAGAAATTCTACCTTGTAAAGGTAGAACGCATGACATTGGAAAACTAGGTAGTGGAGTCATGGGCAGTGGAATTATTTTAACTTGCTGGGGACATACAGTAATAAAAATACTTTTATGTCTTCAGCTCCCCTCAGATGGTGACAACTGAAGCCGACGCAAGCTGTGCTTGGTTCTCAGATCTGTGTGAGCCTGAGCAACTTAACCTCTTTAAGCCTCAATTTCCTTGTTTGTCAGCATGTAAACAAAATAACGACATCCCAGAGCATTTTTATGAGAATTAATGCTATAGCAGCAGAGATACTGTGCTCAATGTGAGTTTCCTTTTCCTATTGCTTTTAAATACTCAGTTATTAGCTCTTCCTTTGTATAAGTTTTCATTACACATTCCTTATATTTTATGCTAATTTTTAAGCACTAAGGAAGTCCATCAAACATTTGCTAGTTTCTTGATGTTTTTGTTATTGTTTCCAAAATATTTTTAACTAGAGATAAAATAAATGAAAAACATTAATTTTTAGTTTACTAAAATGCACCTATCTTTCAATTATAAATGGATCATTTCAGCCCCAAGATTGGAGGCCTGAGGAAGGCCTGGAGAGGTAGGTGGTGAGTGGGGATTAAGCAAAAGTTGATCCATTGTAACAATTTTATATCACTCTCTTCCCAGGGAAGATTTGTATTGGTGGCCTGGAAGCGGAGAGTTCTGTATCCCATTACCAGCCAATGAGTCATTCAGTCTCCCACAGATCCAAATAAAGTTTTACAGAATACCCTATGGCATGCCTTTCAAAATATATGAACGCCATAAAATCTATCATTTATTTTACCATATGAACCTGTCCTGTCCCCTTTTCACCATTTGGGATAGCAATCTCACCATGTGTTCTTGGCTCTTAGGTTATCATCAGATATATTGGAGTTCTCTGAGCTTCTCCATTCTAAGTCCCCATGGTACTTTCAGCAGTTTTATAACTTGGTTGTAAAAATTCACTCTAAACTGAAACTTGGCAAACAATATATTAATCTGGGAAGTTAATTTCTTTTATAAAGTCCAGAATCTATTCAGCCCCTCTTCTGAGTTCGTGGAGACCTAGGAAAAATAAAGTGAGCAATTAAAGTTTTGTGTCTTAAAAAAATGCAATTGCATTTCTCCAAAATCCTTTCAACCCTATTTTTACAGGTGAATAGCTTATATTTTGGATCAAGTTCTGATATATTTTGAAATAGATTTTTTTTTTTTTTTTGGCACAGTGAATTCAAGTAATTAAAAAGGGAACTAGACTAGGGTTACCTTGTTACATCACTAGAATAATAAAGGCCATTTTGAGAGTAGAGGTTGGCCTTAATTTACAAAAAGAACTAAGAACATGAATGTCATTAACCTATAAATAAATTATTGCGACATATTTAAAATATGTGATGTATGCTCAATCTTAGAATAATTACCAAATGATGCTACAAACTTCTGTTTGCACTTGACTTTAGATTTTCGGAATGACTTTGCCGTCACAGTATCTGCAAATGTGAATTATAGTTGCATATTCTTTTTTAGTACTAGAGAATTGTGTCTCTACTGCCTCACTTTTAACACAACAAGGCTCCAGGGATGAATTGCCCAAATACGTTGATTGACCAGATGCAATCTACCCTACCTGCTCATTATAGAGACAGGCCTTGGGGGAAAAGACATTCAACAATGACAAATGACAAAACAAAGTAACATTTAAAATGGAATTCCATTCCTTTAAAACACTCTCAGGTATATTTTACTAAGGGAATGCAGAAGAGAATTAAATCATGGTCTTTGGAGTTTCACAGAACTGATGGTTACTAGCTCTGTGGCCTTGGGAAAGCTACTTACTTGGGAAAGCTACAAGTTTCTCTTTGCTTATTCTTCAAAGCAGAGATAACAGTATGTACTACTTTCAGTTCTAATAAGGCTTAAAATGAGGAAATATATGTAATGTAATTAGAATGATTAGAAAGCAGTAATTAATCAATATCAATTTTTCTTGTTATTAATGATGTTCAATTTTCTGGTTAACTTTATGAAGTAATTTCATTATTATTGTCATTACATTTTATAGATGAGAAAGATTTAGGTTCAGAATGAGTTTTAACTTGGATGAGATCACACTGCTAGTAAGTATGCTTAGCTTGGTCTCAAATATAGGTTTCCTGACAACAAACTTAATACCTTTTTTCCCCATGGTAACCATAGTGCATATGAACAAGACTATATCTTACTCAAAGAGTTGGATAAGCAGATATTTTATAGAGAACATAAACATGTTTTTATTGAAAAAGTTAGTTAAAAATGTTAACACACAAGCATTACCATGTTTACTGAGTAGAGCTCAGGGTCCTCACATTTTTTTATTCAAGTATATTAACTATGAACTAAATTTGTCCATAATACATTTGATGTATCTGTTATAGTCTGTTAATAGCGCCTGCATTTTCCCAGTGGACTAGAACGCCTTAGAATGGAACAGTTTAATAGCATATTGATTTCTGTATCCATGGAATTCACTTGGCACTGTAGTATTGTTTCCGTACACTGATCATGATGGCTGCCACATATACATCTATATATTTGAGGAAGGGGATTCAGGGAAGGTCTTTATTTTTAGTATAAAGTTAATCAGAATTTATTTAAAATAAATAAAATAAGAGAAGTGGGGCTTAATTCATTAGACTAACATTGGTAAAGGTTTGCCAGTGCTCTGGTTTGAGTTTTCCCAGCAATGTCTGTTAGCTGATATGAGCTGCTACGCCTAAGGTATTTTCTCCTTCCTGGAAGTAGTCTGTGTCTAAAGACTGGGGATTGTGCATTTCACAGCCTTGCTTTTTCCCCCCAGGATGCCTTGGAAGGGCTGTTTAGCTCCAAAGCTCCTGTAACATTGACTGAGATCCCTGTTGTAAGAGCTTCATAGTCTAAGTTGTCCCTCTGGCTGGGCACTTCCCACTTCCTTCACTTTCTTTTAAGTATCTCCTGCAGCACTCCCAATAAATAGGCTCATCAGAGGCTCCACCAGCCCTTTTATCACCACTGTAAGTTGGGATTCCCAGGAAACAAACTCCCAAATGAAGATCTGAACACAGGAGGCTTATTGGGAGTGTTGCACCTGGGGGGAAAAAGCAAGGCCTGTGAAATTCACATCCCACATGGGTACAGACAGCAGATCTGTCCCTTCTGGGTGACAGACCTAACCCTTACACCCTTCAGAATGAAGTGGGTGAAGGACTTGGTCCAACTGGCTCATCTCTTTCTTTAACCCTCTGTTTTAATAGTTGCCACAAATAAGTTTTACTTTGTCATATTTGATAACAAAAAGTAAGAGGAAAATGCTGGAGGAAAAGTACGTTGGAATCTCAAACTACACGCAGTCTTTGGATGATCTCTTTGAATAGTGCTGTGCTCAACTCAGTGCAATCAAAGACGATGGAAGTAATGGATCACCTGGCAATCACTTTTTTAGCTTTCATACTGGCTGAGCACCCCCATACACCAGTGTTCTCCAGCTGATTAAGGAGAAGGGGAGCACTGATGGCTGGAGACTCCTTCCTTTTTTTGTCGCTCTGCTGGGAAGAATGTTGAGCAAAGCAAAGCCAGACTTAGAGTAGGCTAGACCCTCAAGGTGGCTCCAGGTTATCTTTTATTTATTAATTTATTCACTAAATACATTTCAAGTACTGTGTCTTTGGTAAGAGCTGTATTCCTGTTTTGTATCTTTTCTCATGTGTCTTTTTCTCTACTGTAATTTAGACCTACTCTCAGATATTTTCCACCTATGCTAACTTCATAAGTACCTAAGAGATGTTACCTTTCTTTGGTAACCTTGTAATTCAACATCAACCCAAATAGTAAAAGAATGAAGTCTGTATGAATCATTGTGTCAGGGAGAATTTAGGGCATCTGGGTCATCCCAGGCTCTCTGAAATCACATCACCTAGTTGGTGTATGCAGTAGGCTGGCCTTGAGCCCTCCTGTCCGAGGAAACAGGCAAATCCAGCCAAAAGATGCTTGACGAGACCACCAAAGAAATCTCACTGAGCAGGTGGCTATACGGAGTGACATGGGCTTCCAAGTTTGATAAGATAGAATTAGAGTTGTTGTCAAGACTCTATAGCATACTCTGTGCAAAGGACTTATTGGACAATGCTGGCACACTGATTGTTCAATAAATGTTTGTGTCTTTCTCATCAAAGACAAGCTGGATAAGAAAAGCAAGCTGGGGTGGCTCCTGTGGCTCAGCGAGCAGGGCGCCGGCCCCATATACCGAAGGTGGCGGGTTCAAGCCCGGCCTCGGCCGAACTGCAAAACAAACAAAAATAGCCGGGCGCTGTGGCGGGCGCCTGTAGTCCCAGCTACTAGGGAGGCTGAGGCAAGAGAATCGCCTAAGCTCAGGAGTTGGAGGTTGCTGTGAGCTGTGTGACACCATGGCACTCTACCCAGGGCGATAAAGTGAGACTCTGTCTCTACAAAAAAAAAAAAAAAAAAAAAGAAAAAAAGAAAAGCAAGGTGGAGGAAATGAAGGAGAAGAAGGAAGATGGGGAAGAACAGGGAGACTTGCACTTGTCTGGTCTTTGGGAAGTTTACATTTATGTTGCACAGAAGATTGGTTTCCATGTGAACCTCCTTGTTTTGGGGCCTTAGCTCTAATCTCCTCTGATGTGGTTGCAGGGGGGTAATAGTTGCAGGGATGTGATTGCAGACCATCTCCTGGGTCCAAATTTGTGTTGTTTTACCTGACTCTGCCTTGAAGGAAGGGATCCCTATGATTTAGGCATTCTTTTTGTTTCCTATCTTTTTATTTTCTCCAACTTTTATGGCACCATGACTAGAAAGACCTGAAATAAAGACTGGGTTCTATAACTTCTTCTTGAATGTAATGTTTCTGCCATTTTGCATCAAAAATATTTATTGAAAATTGATATTAATGTCAGGTACTAAGTGCTGAGTATTCGATGGTTGACCAGTGATGGCCATTTGATGATGACCAGCATTGGCCAGTAAGCTATATCCTAACGGGCTTTGAATTCCAAAGAGTTTCACATAAAAGGATGCTAAATACCATTAGGCATTAGGAAATGCAAGTTTATGTGATCATCATAAACTGTGATTCATACCTAAAGTGCTGGAGTACCTGGAGTTCTCCTATATTGCTAGTGAGAATATAGAATAGTATAGCCACTTTGGAGACAGCTTAGCAGTTTCCTTTAAAGATGTGACATATTCAAGACCAATGTCAGGTGTTAGGAATAAACATTTAAATTTACACAAAAACCTACATTATGAACTTTTAGTTGCTTTATTCATAAGGGCCTAAAGTGGAAACAATAGGTGAATGGATAAATTGGCTATTAAAAGATTAGAATCCTGTTGAGCATTGAAAGGGAACACATTACTGACACATGCAATGCCACACACTGAGCTGTAATGCATTGTGTTGTGTGAAAAAAGCCAGTGCTCAGAGGCTGCATGCTGTATGAATTCCTTTATGTGGCATATTGGGTCAGAAAACAGATCAGTGATTTCCAGGGTCTTGAACATGGGAGGGTTGGCTACAATGTGAAGTGATTTAGGGGTAGTGGAACTTTAAGAACCAAAAATAAATTTTACTCTTTATAAATTTAAAAAGTTGGTTAATAAAAGGAAAAAATATACATAGAAAAGGTTCAGTAGTGTGTTATTAGATAATGCATTAAACAAATCTACTCAAGAGAAGATCTGGTCATATAGATTCAATCACTCATTTCTTAGATATAACATTTTTATGTGATCCTGCTAATTTCAAGAAATATTATAAGGCAAATAGAAAATTTTAATTATTCTGACAGGTCAAGTCAGTTTTTCATAATGACAAGTCTAAATATTTCATTAAAATGGAATAAATAGGTTATGTAAAACTCACCAAATAAAATTTAAGCATGCATGATTTTAGGTAGAGTAATAAAATTGCAAAAAAGTCAAGCCTATGTGAAATGTGAGGAATTAAAATTTGTAAGATGTAGCAAATAAAATTTACCAACAGGTATAAAAACAAACTTGGCTGGAGGAACAGTGGCCTGGGTTTGATTTGCTTTGGGTAGTCTAAATGCAGCCCTGGTCAACAATCAATTCATCTACAATAAAAGTACCTTAACTCAACTGATCAAAGGTGGTTTTCTTTTTATTTTGGAACCTGAAACCTTGGAACAAATCATAGTTAGTAGTTATTCTAGAAAGGTATAAAAATAAAGAAATCAATCAAGAAATAAATTAGACTCACGATGTTGACATTTATTTAATTAGATTTATAACTATTATATTTGGGTATGCTTTGTTTGAAGGGTTTGCAATATTTAAAAAAATCAACCATGCCACATATATTGTGGATAGTAGTAGTTTAAATCAAGACAAAATACTTAATGAATTTTTAATTGTTGTTTAAATGCCAAAGAAATATGGGTTTCAAAATTGTATTCATTAGACAAATGAAGTTATTAAATTAAGCATAAAACAAATTTAAAAACTCCATTGGAGATGACAAATATGGGGCAAATTAAGACAGGTCAGTGGATGAGCTGAAGCATTGACAAAGGGGAGAGTTTGGATACTTGTTGATAGAAAAGAAAAACTTACTTTCATGAGTGGAGAAAGATGCTTGACGAGACTAGAGTTAGGAGAATGGATAACAGTTATGTGAATATCAAAGATCGCTGATATATTAGAAAAACAATGATTGATCCTGTAGTTTTGTCTAAGGCCCTGATGGTATTAGCTACTAAGCTTGAATGATAGAACATAATATCTGTGCTTCTTTTGCTCTTTTGTTATATTATTTTGTCTGTTTGTTTGTTACTTTTGTTACTGCAATGAATTTTGATGTGTCCTGAAAGTACGAAAATGGGGTATTGGGTAAGCACTGTCTAAAGAATGCCCATGAAAGTCAGTGGAGTGTTATCCATGCAATTGCCATCTGACCGCTTCATCTCAGGATTTCTTTTCTTATAGCTAACAAGCGGACCTATTCTTCCATCTGGTAGTGATAGTTCTTGGGTTTTTAAGATTAGGACACAAAACTTTGGTTGGTAGACTCTTAGGAGATTTTTCCTATCTTTATAACATTCTCCACATCTTGGGAGGCAGGCAATATTTCAGGCTAAATCTTAATCGAAGATAAGATTTCACAAGAATTAATAAGCTAAAAAATTAGAACAATGTTCCAAAGCTCCTTCAAACAGTTTTTTTTCCTCCCCATGACAACGTAAGAACCTATAGTAACAGAAGAAAAGTGAACTAAAGGAAAAGAGGTGGCTGTTCAATGGCAGAAAACTCATCAGAAGGCTTTAATTTTCTTTTCTCATTGTAATGTACGAGGCTGTGATCTTCCTTGCAAAAGCTTCCTGGAAAACATCAGGAAGTTCTTTTGCTAAATCCAAAACCCTAAAGACTAAGTTAAAGGCTATGGAGAACTACCCTGGCCAGATGCAGTACTAAGTCCTAACTACTCTAAGCAGATGTAGTACAATCCCCAGTGAGGTAACTTGTAACATTTGCCAGTTTGATTTCAGAACTGCTATGGATCATTGACTTCTGTGTTTCTTATTTTGAATAGGAATTTTTAAACAGGAATTCTCTGTTGGCTATCTTAGTTCTCTCCTCTTACTATGTGATAAGTGTTTTGGGGAGATAGATTTGCCCCCATTTATTTAGTTTAAACATCTATAGAAAAGGGGAAATGTATTGATTTGCTATAGTTATGGAGCAAAATCTGTGTCTAGCCTTATTATCCCTGCATCTAATTTAAGTGAAGAAATTCTAGACTTTGACTTTATGTTGTAATGTGATAAGGCTTTGGGGAGTTTTGAGAGAGGGTATGAGAAGGGTTTGAGAAGGATGTGAATCATTAAGTATCAGAGAGAGGGTGGACTGTGAGGTTCCACCTCCAAATCTGCCAATAATCCTGTGTCCTGGTACATGGCCTTGTGTGTAGTCCCTTCTCTCACTGTAACAGGGTTGGTCTGGCAACCTAATGTGGCAAAAGTAATGGTGTGTCAATGTTAGGTTATACAAGACTTTGGTTTCTGTCTTGATCTCTGTCTATTGAATTACCCTCTCTGGGGGACATCATGTGCCATATTGTTGGGACAGTCAGGCTCACATGGTAAGGGACTGAAGCATCTGGCCAGCAGTCTGCAGGGAGCTGACCTCTGCCAACAACGCTGTGCATGAGCTCAGAAGTGGATCCTCCTCCATCCTGGCCTTCAATGACTCTAGTCATGGCTGGGAGTTTTATTGCACTATTTGAAGAGGACCTGAGCCAGAACCACTTTGGATTTTTTTTTAATTAATTAATTAATTTATTTGGAAGGTGAATGAATGTATCAATGAACGAACACAGTCCCCTCTAGGGCAAAGTGAATGAATGCATCAATGAATGGACACAGTCCATTCATGGAATTGAGGCCCTGGAAATTCACATGAACCTGACCTAGGCATAGGGAACAGGGATTCCATGTTTAGTCCCAAGTGCAAAGTGAAGGAGACACTGAGGCACAGGTGACTCCTCAGCAGTTGTCCAGCCTTTTTGGCTATTGGAGCCTCCAGTGGGGATTGGAGGTCCCCCTCCTTACCAGTCATCGAGCCCGCTGGTTCTTTAGCTGGCTGCCACAGCACTGACACCACCAAGGAGGAGGCAGCAGGTCCCCCAGCTCTGCTGAGCTGGCCAGGGTTTCAAATGTCCTGCATCAATTCTCCCTCTCCGAGTAGAAACCCCAACTGCTGTTAGGGAAAAGGGGCAAAGACTCGATCTAACTGCTTCCTGCTGAATTGGGCGATGATAGAAGTGGGCAGTTAGGGTTTCTCCGGAGGGAGAGTGATACAGGGGTTCATGGACTGGAACCACCTTTATTGCATGTGGCTTGATGACATTTCTGGAAAACACAAATCTCGTTAGTGTAATCAGTAATAGGCAAAGGTAGAGCAGCATCAGGTCAGAAGCACTTATTCAGTGATGCTAAAAGAAAACCATATTAGGAATTTTTTTTTTTTTCTGTTTCCTGAGTAATAACTTCAAACTTTCTTTTGGCTCATAAGTGTAGGTGGTCTGTGGTTGGCTGTCTTCACTGTCTGCCTCCATTGAAGATGGAGGGTTCCAGGATTTTACTCGTGAATGATGTATGCAGGAATCAACTCCTATAACTTTAACAGCTGTAGAAGAAGACAAGATAACAGGAAAGGGGACTTCCGAAGTTGGGGTTAGGGAAGGTGAATTAGAGGGAAGAGTTTTGATCATGACTAGATCTCCAGGAGGGAAAAGTTCCTGTTCTAGTTAGTATGTCCTTCCCCAAAAGGGGAGCAGCACTTTCAGGCATGACTAGGGAGCCATGTGAGAGCAGGAAGTCATTCCAATTGCAGCTTCAAGGCTGGGAGAAAAATTTGGTAACCGGCTTTCCAGACACCCCCTGTATAGTTATGGATTTGGTGGATAAAAGACCAGGGTTTGAGAGAAGTACAAAACAGGTTGATCCAGTGTCCAAAAGAAATTTTATCTCCTGGTGCTCCACTATAAGGCAAACCTGGGGCTCTTGAGGGGTGATGACACAAGCTGGAGCCATAAGAATTTGCCCCAGGCACCCTCAGTCCAGTTTGGGCTCCGATAGGGTCACTGTCCCAGGAGGCCTTTGCCTCTGGGGACAGGCCACTCCCCAGGGGTCACCCTTGCATTCTGGACAGGGGCCAGGTGGCTTGCCCAGGTAGTGGTGCTACTGGGGATGGTCATGACTGAAGTGGCCAGTCTAACCACATTGGAAGAACTTGTTTTTAGCTCCTCTGGTTTCCCTCTGCCCCTAAAAGTTGCTTGTTTGTTGGAGTGCCATTACTAGAGCTGTCATTCTTTTCTGTTCCTTTCTCTCTTTTTCTTCCTTTCTCTCCAGGTCTCATATGTAAGCGACCATAGTGGCCATTTTAAGAAGATTTGCCAGGTTATGGTCTGGGCCTAGAGCCAATTTCTGGGGTTTCCTTTGAATGTCTGGCAATGCTTGAGTGATAAATTTGTCTTTTAAAATAATCTGACACTCTATGGAGTCAGGTGTCAATTAGGTGTGTTTTCTCATTGCCTCCCTAAGCCTCTCTCTCTCTTTTAATATTAAAGCTGCGTACATTAGTGCAATCAAGGGGGCACAAAGTGCTGTTTTCATATACAATCTGAAATGTTTTCATCAAACTGCTCAACATAGGCCTCATGGCATTTTCTTAGTTATTGTATGAAGACATTGTATTCTGCATTTAGTAAGTTCTGCCTGTACCCCTCTAAGATGCACCATAAGTGTGGCCCCACCAATTGCCCTTCCTCCACCCCAACCTCTCCCCTCCCCTTCTTCCCATATTCTTGTGCTATAGTTGGGTTATAGCCTTCATATGGAACCTTTAAATTAGCTTCATAGTAGGGCTGAGGACATTGGATATTTTTTCTTCCATTCTTGAGATGCTTTGCTAAGAAGAATATGTTCCAGCTCCATCCATGTAAACAAGAAAGCGGTAAAGTCTCCATCTTTCTTTAGGGCTGCATAATATTCCATGGTGTACACGTACCACAGTTTATTAATCCATTCATACATTGATGGGCACTTGGGCTTCTTCCATGACTTAGCAATCATGAATTAGGGTGCAATAACTATTCTGGTACAGATGTCTTTGTTGTAGTGTGATTTTTGGTCTTCTGGGTATATATCTTGTAAAGGAATTATAGGGTCGAATGGAAGGTCTATTTTTAGATCTCTAAGTACTCTCCAAACATCCTTCCAAAAGGAACATACTAGTGTGCATTCCCACCAGCAGTGTAGAAGTGTTCCCTTTTCTCCATATCCACGCCAACATGGATTTTGTCATGTGGGCTAGTCTTACTGGAGTTACGTGATATCTCAGAGTAGTTTTGATTTGCATTTCTTTGGTGATTAAGGATGGTGAGCATTTTTTCATGTATCTGTAGGCCATGTGCCTGTCTTCTTTGGAGAAGTTTCTCTTCAAGTCCTTTGCCCACCTTGAGATGGGATCACTTGTTCTTTTCTTGGTAATACGTTGGAGTTCTCTGTGTATTCTGGTTATCAAACGTTTGCCGGAGGCATAACTTGCAAATATTTTCTCCATTCTGAGGGCTATCTGCTTGCTATACTTACTATGCTCTTGGCTGTACAGAAACTTTTTAGTTTGATCCGGTCTCAGTAGTGTATTTTTGATACTCCTTCAATTTTATACTCTTCATAGGAGGAGGACTCCCCAGGCAATTCATTCAAGAGTTTCCCCTGCACTTTCTTCTAATATTTTAATAGTTTCATGTCTTAAGTTTAAATCTTTAATCCAGTGAGAGTCTACCTTAGTTAATGGTGAGAGGTGTGGGTCCAGTTTTAGTCTTCTACAGGTCGCCAGCCAGTTCAC
>CAUYON010030722.1:0-14528 GCA_963573935.1 Arctocebus calabarensis
ATTTTCAATTATTTTTGTGTGTGAGAACTGAAGGTTCTTTGACAGTGACCTTGTGCTAAGATAAAGGCTTGATGTACTTCAACACTGTGCAAATCACTTACTTATTTGTGTGCGTGTGGGGGACAGAGAGAGAGAGAGAGACCTTGCAGGTGAGAAGAACAGAAGAGAGAACATGGAGGGACGGAATGCTGTTGTGTCAGTAGAGGCTGAGATCATTCAGCTGTTGTTAAGGTGTTTGGGGTTTCGTTTATTGTTTTGTTTTTGTTTTTTGAGACAGAGTCTCACTATGTCACCCTCAGTAGAGTGCTGTGGCGTCATAGCTCACAGCAACCTCAAACTCTTTGGCTTAAACGATTCTCTTGGCTCAGCCTCCCAAGTAGCTGGAACCACAGGCACCTGGCTGTTTTGTTGTTGTTGTTGCCATTGTTGTTTGGCAGGCCCAGGCTGGGTTCAAATCCGTCAGCTCCAGTGTATGTTGCTGGAGCCCTATCCGCTGAGTTACAGTCGCGGAGCCTATTATTGAGTTTTAAAGACTGGCTAGTCTTTGTCTTCAGGCTGCAGGACAGTTTTTTCTCCATAGCACGTGGGGCATGGACCAATGAGATGATGAAATTCCATCTGCCCTGTGCAACTTTCCCGAGCCTTGGGAGACAGGCTCATCATAAACCCTGGGCTTCTGTTGTACCTTGCTGTAAGTAATAAACCCAACCCACTTCAAGTAACTTGGTGCATGTGTGAGTGTTCAGTCTTACCAGACTAATGCTTGTAGCAATTGCAGCCCAAAATGCAGTGAACTGAAGTGGTAACTAGTACACCGTGAACCTGCTTTGTGCAGCTTACTAAAAAATTCTGGCAAGAAGTAAAGCTATAAGGTTGGTAAGGTTCCTACCTCTATAGGAACCACCTGTAGCAGGAGTTTGGACCTGAGCACTTAAGAAAAAGGAGTGTCTGGAGTAGCAGTTCTCAAGAAATGGTCCACACACCTCTGGGTATCTTTAGGAGTCTATCAAGGTGTCCAGAAGGTCAAAGTTATTCACCTTTGAAAAAAATCATATTAACATGTGTACTGGTAGTACATATGTAATGTCAGATAACTGTTCCTAGATTAGTTCCAAGAGTTATGGCTTTCATTACCCACTCCTAGGATTAAAAAAACAAATCCAGTTTCACTTAAGAATATGTTTGATCAGGCTGTAAAAAAATTAATTTTATTAAACCTCATATTTTTAATATTCTATGTAATAAAATGGCACTACAATGCGGCTCTGCTATGTACTAAAAAGTATGAGTGTTGTTTCAAAGATGTAACTTGTCCCGGTTGCATGCTGAATTATGATTTTTATGGAAACTCATTTTCTTGAAAGAACAAGAGGCAAACTACAGCCATTCTGATTTGTATATTTATCATACGTTTTAGAGAAACATAAATATAACTAGCGTATGCTTTCAAAGATAAATAGAATTTGTTGCCTAAATCAAAATTTGAGCTTTCAAGCAAAGATTAAATTTTAGAAAATCTGTAAACACGTATGTGAGATTGAAGCGTCTAAATACTTAAAGATTTTTTCTGTGAGATTGCTGACATTACCAAATATGATTTTTTAATATTGTTTAATAAAATTTGGAAGTTCTGTATAGCTCACTCAGTAAACCAATATTTTCAAATACATGATGTTAGAAAATTAAATCAGCAATAGATCTATTCAAAGTGCAAGAGAGACCAGTGATTTAATGTAGCAGAGTACAATTAGCTTTTAAGGAACTACAGAGATTTTAATGTAATTATCTGAAAATAAAATAGTTGTCTGAAAAGGTTATTAAAATACCCATGCTTTTTCTAAGTACATATTTGTGTGAGGGTGAGTTTTCATCACATACTTTAACAAAAACCACAATTGCAACATATTGGATGACAAAGTGGGTATGAGAATCCAGTCAGAGTCTATTAAGCCAGAAATTAAAGAAATTTTTTAAAATGTCAAACAATAATGGCTTTCTCACTATTTTTCTGCTTTACAAAGTGATTTTCATTAAAATATATAAGTTAAGTAACAGCTTATAGATTTATTATTTTTATTTTTATATCTTTAAAATTTCTCAACTTGAATGTCTACTATGGCAAACATTACTCAATACTATTTACATAAATGGAAACTAAGAATCCTCATTGAGTTGAAGGAGGACAAAGGGGTCATGTGACCAAAACAATTTAAGAATTACCTATCTGAATTGAATACACCTGTTCATTCTCTAATAAAGTTCATTTTTGAAAGATTACATGCAATTTAGTGTGTAGACGTAGACTGCTCATCTGGAATGTCTAGATACGAAGAACAAGAAAGAGAAATGGGGTGGTAGGCTGGATGGTGAAAACAAGACATGAAGGAAAGAATAAATAAGTAAAAACAAATGATAGGAAACGGAATCTATTAAAAATTTAACATGTCTCAGACATTGTACTTAGAGCTACCAAAAATTATCTCATTTACATAGTCCTGTGAGGATGGTAACAGTGACCATGATCATGGTTAACTGGACGTCTTCCATGTAGTTAGTCACTAGATAGGAAGCTGGCTGGATGGGATGATCAACAATCTGGACAAATTGCACACACCACAACACTGCAGAGTTTGTGAATATGTGGAATAATATATTGTATAGTCTTTATTTTTCTAGAGGATCGGAATATAAAATTCTTTGCCTAAGATGCCATGGATAATAAGTGGCAGAATGATATTTCAATTCCATGGTCAAAGCCATTTTCTGTGTACTCTCCATCACACACTTTTGCTGAATCAGGAGTTGCACACACCACATAGATGAGAAGATGAGGATTCCAAGAAGTTATAATATGGGGTTGGCGTCTGTAGCACAGTGGTTAGGGCACCAGCCACATACACTGAGGTTGGTGGGTTCGAATCTGCCCCAGTCCAGCTAAACGACGATGACAGTTACAACAAAAAAATAGCCAGGCATTGGGGCGGGCATTTGTGGCCCCAGCTACTTGGAAGGGTGAGGCAAGAGAATTGCTTCAGTCCAAGAGTTCAAGGTTGCTGTGAGCTGCGATGCCACAGGACTCTGTCTCAAAAACAAAAAAAATAAATAAAAAGAAAAGAAGTTATAATATGTAACACATAACTTCTCTAAAGTCTGATAGTTTGGTAGAGGCAGATCAGACTCACTTATGCCCCCTGCCATACATCACTCTGGCTCTGAGCAGTATCCTCTAAGAATGTACTAAGTACGATTTTTTGTAGACTGTGTAATTTTTAAAATTACAAATCATAATATCAATTCTGACCGAACTTTCCAGAGACAAATAAAACATGTGCCTGGAATTGTGCACCAATAAAACAAAGCCTGAATGTCCATTGTTTTATGTACACACAGCTCAAATAATTTTGGACATGTTTCTAATCACAGGACAGAAAGAATCTAGGCCTTTTACACACAACTGGCTACCTGATCAATACTGTGGAGTATTCTAAGGAAATAAATTATATACATCCATGTATGTTTTTCATGAAAATTTGGTATACAAACAATTACTTCTAATGATTTGTTTTTAATATAGAGGAAATTTGTGTGTTGTTTTTAGAAAATTTGGCAACTGGGAGCTGGGCACAGTGGCTCACACCTACAATCCTAGCACTTTGTGAGGCTGAGGCAGGAGGACTGCTTGAGGCCAGGAGTTTGAGACCGACCTGACCAAAAGCAAAACCCCATCACTGTGAAAACTAAAAGAAATTTAGATGGGCATGGTGGTGCCTGCCTGCAGTCCCAGCTACGAGGAAGGCTGAGGCAGGACGATTGCTCGAGCCTAGGAGTTTGAGGTTGCAGTTAGCTACAATCACATCAGCACACTCAAACCTGGGTAACAGAGCAGCACTTTGTCCAAAAAGAGAAGGAAAAGAGAAAAGAGGAAAAAGGAAAAAGAAGGGGAGAGGAGGAAAGGGGAGGGGAGGGGAGGAGAGGAAAAACTGGCAAAGTAAGTAAACATTTAGGGCAAAATAAAACTTGCACTACCCACAGGTAACCATCTCTGTTTGTTATTTGTATTAAAAAGGCATGTATAGAATTATGCCACACTTGATATGAGATTTTACAATTTGCATCCTGCTTTTCTCACTTTACTGTTTTTAGAAAAATAATGACATGCTACATTTTATATCTAATTTTTAAATACATAATGCACATGCTAAAATGTTTTTTAGAATTGTAATTTTTCTTTTTTTGAGACAGAGTCTTGCTGTTACCCAGGTTGAAGAGCGGTGGAATCATCAGAGCTCAGTACAACCTCAAACTCTTGAGCTCAAATTATCCTCCTTCCTCAGCCTCTTGAGCACCTGGGATCACAGGCACTTGCATCCAGGTCTGCCTATTATTCTTTTGGTAGAGATTTGAGACTTGCACCTGTTCAGGCTGATTCCAAATTCCTGACTTCAGTAATAAATCTAGCCAATAAATGTAATTTCTGAGATCTATTAATGAGAGAGACTGCAATTTTTATAACCATTGCCACTATGGCCCTACATTGAGGCAATATTTTCATTTTTTCATGCCTATGACTAATGTGTTCAGCTTCTTTGATCCAGAAGATATAAAATGTAGATTCACTAATAAGGAAATAGCCCAAACTCCAGGAAATGTCATATACTCTTTAAACTCTTTGATTTATAAACCATGCATAAATGTGTATAATTTGGTGAAATATACTTTCCCACTTTCTAACAGGAAGTGAATATTAAAGCTTAGTGATATATATTGATATATATCAATTTATCACATTACACTTTATAGACACTTTTTTTTTGAGATATAGACTCACTCTATCACCCTAGGGAGAGTGCTATGGCATCCAAGCTAACAGAAACCCAAACAAGCTCTTGCCTCAGCCTTCCAAGCAGCTGGGAGTACAGGTGCATGCCACCACCATTGGCTAGTTTTGTTTTCTGTTGTTGTTGTTTTTCTATTTTTAGTAGAGACAGGGTCTCTTGCTCAGTCTGGTCTGGAACTCCTGAGTCCAAGCAATCCACCTTCCTTGGCCTCCCATATTGCTAGGATTACAGGAATAAGCCACAGCCCTTGGCCTACCGATGCTCTAACTGTTATGAGTTAGAGCAACGGTTCTCAACCTTTGGGTTGTGACCCACAGGAACTGTATTAAAGGGCCGCAGCAGTGGGAAGGTTGAGAACCACTGAGTTAGAGTCAACCAGCATTAGGAAGGTTGAGAGCCACTTATCACATTATTTGAATTTTTTCCCACAAGTATAGGGGGATTTTTCTGACAATGAAAGAAATGAGATACCATGAAGATTTGAACTCAGGTGTTTTCATTTCAGACTCAGCTCTTTTCATTCTACCCTCCCACCATACACTCAGTATTTACTGTGTTAAAAATATTACCTAAATTGAAACTAGTTGATCATACATGCCCTCAGCCAATGCTTGTTCCTGGAGATCATCAGTGATAATTTTAATAACTAATCCAAGTAGCCAATAACACTGGGGGTAAAAATGATAAGGTTGGTGTCATAAAACCTAGGTTTCAAAGCTTCGGTGCATGACCACATCTAAGTCAAACTTGCCTTGTTTAAATTTGATGCAAACTTTACAAACACTTCCCTCTCTCAATACCATTGTGAATACTGAAGAAAATATTATGTCCTATTCATAACATAAAAGCTAGCATATCCAAGTTCCCTGCCTGGATTAGTCTTCTTTGAAGCAAATTTAACAATAATCTACACATTAAAGAAATTTTTCTAAGGGGCTGGGCACTCCACTCAAATCACAAGTGAATATTATCTCAGGTAATAATTATGAAGCCCTGGCAATCTGGATGGCTAGAGGTATGACCAAATTTTCACATAATAATATAATAATTAATATAATGTCATTACAGAAGGTTTGAGATACACAAAAATCAAGAAACTTAAAATCCATGGATGGAACAGCTTGAGCAAGAGACCCTCATCTCTACTAAAAATAGAAAAAAAGAAAACACCCACAGATGGAAACAAAAGAAGCCAATAGGCCAAGCAAGTTCAAATTGCATGAGCGAATCAGAAAGGAAGCTGTTCACTGCACTTCTTGGAAGTGAAATAATGGACCATGAGATAGCCAAAACTTTCATAGTGACCTACATATATGCTTAGAGCATAGTGACCACAGTATATGCTGAGAACAGTGTAAACTTTATCGAGAATCAGAATCACAGGTAAAAACATAGATTACTGGGCCCCCTCCAGCAATTTTGATGTAGGGCAAAATAATTGCATTGTTAAGTTCCAAAGTGATGCTTATGTTGTTGATCCAGGCACCACCCTTTGAGGACCACTGACTTAGATATCAAAAAGTTCTTTCTTTCTTTCTTTTTTTTTGATCCTGAATTAGTCTAAGTGAAATTGCTTTATTTGATGATGGCAAATGCCACTTTTAATAAATGATTCAAAATGTTTCTGCTAGAGAATAATCAATGTTAGGTTCCAAACGTTTTTAAGGCCTTTCAAGTATTTTGTGTCATGAATACTAAAACATTTAATTATGTGGAAATATAATTCAATAATTATTTACAATTACTTCTAATACTCCTACTGTGCTCCCAGCCTTCTGGTTCTCATCTGTTCCTCTTTTTAGAGAATATGGGAGATTCACTCTTCTTTAAGAATTAAGTATCATGATAAAGTTACCTGATGACCCAAACTCATACGTATGAAACATTTAATAACCAAGTCCTTTCCCCATCTTTGCCCTCTACATTCACTACTGAAAGTTGCTGGAAATAATAACCTTGGTAGACATTATCAGTGTGTGCTAGCACGTGCCCATGTGAAGGTTAAAGTGCATCATGCTCGAAAATTGCACTCATAAATATACGGATTCTTGGTGATTGATGGAACTATATAATCAGGATAAATGAATATTTGTTTCTGTAAAAAAAGAAAAAGACAAATAGAAATTTAAAACCTTCTTATATAGGCATGTAATCATCTTTAGTTGCTGCAACTCTAACTAAAATTCAGCCTATTTTTAGCATCCCTTCCTGTTTTGGCAAAAAAAAAAAAAAGGCAAATAAATACACACATACAGAGAGAAACACAACAATTTAAATGAAGAGCTGTTAGTCATCCTGGGGAGGATTACTTGTAAGACACTCTTAATGTACAATTTCTATAGAGTCAATAATTGTCCCTTACTTTCAAATTCATTGTTCTGAGAATGAGATGCAGTTGGTAATGTAAATATCAGCCCGGTAGAGGATACTACTCTGCATTAGCAAACACATCATTATTCAGTCATAATTAACACACTTCTAAAATAAAGTGTTGACAGCACTCTTATTCAAATATATAGCATATGTTTATAGTCTCACACATTGAGGTACACACATAATTATAATATATGTGTGAGAGCAATTGCAGAGGCAGTCCAAGAAGCCGTGCTCACGCTAATTGAAAACTGCCATTGTCCAATTAAAGCAGGTGAGACCCTGGGGTGGCAACACTGTCAAATGCCTATCAGACATGGCGAGGCTGATTAAATTAGGAGACAAAATACAACCAAAAGAGCAAAGAAGTTCTTACTGTTCTTGTAGTGGTTGTTTTAATTGAAGGCTGAGAAGCTGGTGGAAATCAGGCTACTCACTGTTTCTTCTTACATCCGTTATGAGTTGATCTCAATGGAATAATTTATTACTATAGAAAATATCGAGTAACTATGAATGTTCACCTTTCACAAAATAGACACCTTTTGGAGGAGAATAATTATCCTTACTTGTCAGAGTTGTGACTTTGATGACTTTAGTTAGGGAAACTAAAGAATGCATCGTTCTATTACTCTTTTTATTTTTCTTCTTTTGAGCTCATTAGGAAGTAATTAACATATCATGTGCAATTACAGAGGAATTACACCCCCCTTACTTCATGACTGCCAAGGGGGGTTGAGACTTGGGTCATTCTTCTGCGAGAGTATAAGATTCTATTCCTTTGAGAGAATGTGACATCATGAATGTTATGAAAATCAAGACTTAAAGTAAAAGTCCATTTACCCCCTAAATGATTTGACTTCCAAAATACTCATTTTTAGTCAGGGAGAATAAAAAAAACAAAGCCAAGTCTCCAGCATTACTATTTAAAAATGACTGCTACTACCAGGGTTGGGTCAGAAGGTGGCAAGATAAGTTAAAGGAGCAAGAGAAAAAAAAAGCAAGGAAGAAAACTATTAACACAAGCGATATTAAGAATCTTCCATGTGCCATGTACTGTTCAGATGACCTTTCTGTGCATTACTTTATTTTCACAATCTAACACCAGGTAGTTTTTACTTTTCTCATTTTACAGATGAGAAATACGAGAGACAGGATAGTTAAGTAGTCTGTTCTACATCACACAATCACACAAGGAAATAAGGAACAGAACCATGGAAGTGGGTCTTGACTCCAAAGGGGTGTGTGTGCGTGTGTGTGTGTGTGTACACTTTTACCTCAAGAATAGGGGAAAAACATCTGTGTTCCAAACATGGAAAGAAGAAAACAGAATGAACATTTGTTGAGGCATTTGATCCTTTGGCAGAGTATTTAAATCATAAGAAGTAGAAAAACAGATATTTGAACCCAAGTACGCCTGACAGCAACCCATTAATCTCCAATACCTCACATTGCTTTCCAAAGTCTTCTGATGTATTTATAGACAGTTTTTCTTCCTTGTCTTGTAACACCTTCCAAATTAACACCTTGATCTGCGTCCTTGTTTGCTATTTCTTCTAAAGGGTCAACTCTTCAATTCACCAAACAGATGAAAACCATTAGGTGGTGGAAGGACTTTTTATGTCCTTAGGTTTTTGTGACACCTAACAGACAGAGCATATGCCCACAAATGACCGAGCATTTAGACAATTGCTGTCTGTGTAGCAGGAACAGCCAGGAGGCAATGTGCTCAGTCACAAGGAAGCACTATTAAATGATTCATAATTTTGATTCAAAAGGTTCCATTATTTCTTTTGAGTCTTCACAAGTCTTGTTAATAGTAATGGCAATTATATGCAGACACATACTGGAGACAGGCATCTAGGGTGTGCTGAGCTAATGGCAAGGTTTGGGAGGAAGAAAAGGCTACAAAGGGTCCTCACTTAAAATGTTATGCACTTTTTATTTGAAGTGGCTAATTATTGCCATTGAACACCACCATTAGTACCTTTCATGAAAATTTCAAGGATAAAGAGTGAAAAACAACAGATGTATTAGAAGCGATACTTGAGCTGCTGCCTGTGATCTCAGGGCTCCCCCAGTTAGCCTTGGAGATTCATACTCATGTCTTTTCCCTTCTTCCTTTTTGCCTTGATTCACTTGTCACTAGAAGGCAATCAACATCACCAGACAGCAAAAAGCGTCTGAGCTTTGTAGTCACTCACTCCTCATCCCCAACCCCAGTTCTGTCATTTAAATATCATGTAGCTTTAGACAAATAATTTTTTTTCTCATAGCTTCAGTTCTCACATCAATATAGAAATAATCATATCTTATAGAGTCAGTATGGTATTCACAATAAGTAGAGTGTCTGTTAACTGGCAATTATAGACACACGAGGTATATCTAGGTATAGGTATTGTAGATATAGATTTGGGTTCACCAAATATTATTTTATTTCTACTTGCATATATCTTCACTAAACACACACATTATATACATATTTTTAAATTGTGAAATTATGAACATTATACACAAATACACATAAATGTGCATATATATATACCTGCATATATATACATATTTATATATATATATATATTTAATTTGCAATCTTACCCAAATATTCTACTTGAAATAATGCTAAAACTGCAATTATAGGATAGCGTCTGTGGCTCTGTGAGTAGAACGCCGGCCCCATATATTGAGGGTGGTGGGGTCAAACCTGGCTCCAGCCAAACTGCAACAAAAAAATAGCCGGGGGTTGTAGCATGTGCCTATAGTCCCAGCTACTCAGGAGGCTGAGGCAAGAGAATCACCAAAGCCCAAGAGCTGAAGGTTGCTGTGAGCTGAGATGCCGTGGCACTGTATACTGAGGGTGACACAGTGAGACCCTGTCTCTAAAAAAAAAAAAAAAAAAAAATGCAATTATACTTTTAGCTAGATACATACCTCTCAGAAAATTGAATGTCAAAAGGTTTATTTAATTGGGTCAGTGCCTGTGGCTCAAAGGAGTAGGGCGTCAGCCCTATATACTAGAGGTGACGGGTTTAAAGCTGGCCCCAGCCAAAAACTGCAAAAAAAAAAAAAGTTAGTAATTCCATTGAACACAGTAAACTAGAAAATCTCATGAACGTTATGTCAAGCAGACGGATGAAAATATTTCAGATTGTATATGAAGCCCGCACACTGTACCCCATGATTGAACTAATTAATATACACAGCTATGATTCAAGAAAAAAAAAAAAAAAGAAAAGTCACTTCATTCACCAGTTCTGCTACTCAAAGCTAAATTCCCGGTTTACTCGAGTCATTACTAATATTAGCATCTGTGGCACCTGATCAACAACTCTTCCAGTTCAGGCATTGTCCAACTCTTGCCAGCAGCAGAGTCTGTTATGAAGCCTCAGGAGCTGGAGGAGAAGGGGCCACTTGCCCTATATGCCCTGCAGCATGATATGAAATTGAAGCTTCACATTTTATCAACTTTAAATGTGATTACAGAAGATACCATTTAATAAAAGGGTCATGCTACTTTAAAATAGTTGAAAATCATTGCTCTGAATATTACAACACTTATCCCTACACTACATAGGAATACATGAGCACCCCATTGTAATACCCACATCACATAATCAATCCTTCCCTTCAGCAGTTACATCCGTTTATTTGCACTTTGCACATAATAGTTGCATTTTTGTGACTTACATTAAGGAATGTTAGAAATTAAAAGTCCTATGAAACACTTTCCTCTGAAATTACATGGCTCAGTTGGAGATACCACTAAGAGAAAATGGTTACATGAAAATAAGTATTCCCACTGCAAAGGTGGTAACCGAATTTCTTGAGATGAGCCAGTGTATTTTATCTTACGGGTACATTGATTTGTACTACTGGTTTTTACGCTTCACAGTGGATACACGCAAGCTAAGGGTCAAATTTGGGGTGCCATCGATAACCAAGTTACAGGAATTCTATTATATAATTTTGTGTACTTGCCAAATTTACCATGCCATTTTTGTTCCTATGTTTGTTTTCTATTTTCATGACTTTATTCTAAAGTATGGCTAATTTGTATGGTCTTAGTGGTTTTTATGCTTTTTAAAATGTTTTGTTTGGTTTTATTTAAAAAACATGCATTTTTTTCAGTTGTAAGCTTTAATATGCTGAGATAAATAAGGGATCATTACCTTGGAGATATTCAAATTCAATCCAACCATAGGCACATGCCGTTTCCACGTTACATATGTTCTCTTTCGTCAAAGACCCTGGTCAGCTCTAAGACAGGAGATGAGAAAGCTTGTGCCTCCTGGGATTCTTGCCTTTCCCAGGTAGCCACTCCATTCCCGCACTCCACCTGTGTTCACTTGCTTCCTACCCTTCTTTCAACTCTAATGGAGAAGACAGCACCCCCTGTCAGTGACAGGCCATGCCCTTTGACTCTCACACTGACAACTGTGATAAAGCCTCAGTAACAATCAAGAGGAGAGGTTTAGACGCCTTTTAACTGAGTACGTGAAAATAGTGATGAAAATAGTGATGAAAGTGACATGAGGATTCTTTTGAAAGTTTTCAAGTTAGCAGAGTTATTATAAACAATGTCTTTTCTCTGTCTTTACTGTACTCTAAGAGGCCTGCACATGTTGGCCTAAGATGGCATTTGGTAGATTTAGAAAAGGGTCATCCATAAAGAAGCTGAATATGCCCGATGCAGTGTTGCCAGGAGTGTGAGGCGACAGTGAGCTGTCACTCGCCACCACACTTTAGCCTGGGTGATGAAAGAAGACCTCAGTCTCTTTAAAATAATAAAAAAAAGCAGAAGATTTGGTAAGTTCTATACATGAAGTAGTTCTTTAATAGAGCTTATAGGTTTTAAGGGATTTTGTTTTCATTCTTTTAAAATGGTTTACCTAATGTCAGATCCCATGTTCTACACTTCCTATGTGTAATCTCATAGAAGCATCTTGAGCCTTGGTTTCCTAACGTGTATAAAGGTTTAGGGCTGAGATTGCTCTTATCAACCCAACCACCATGAATCCAGGACGCTTGCTCTAAACCACGTGACTACAACGAAGATTTTCTGACAGCACACAGTTTGAGCTCTGCGTTTTCATTCTCCTTTATCTCACCAGGGGTTGATTGTTCACACAGAATGTATTCTAGATTCTCGGAAAGATACCTCTTATACTAAGTTTCCCCTTGGGAATTTCTAATAAATCCAAAAATGGACTTATTCCTTATTTTTTTTTGACAGAAGGAATTGATACATACATACAATCATTTAACAGAAGATATTGATACGTACAAAACTTATCAGTTATATGACTCAGAATCCAAAAAGGTATAATCCTAGATAACGTTAATATATGCAAAGCCTTTTCTTCTATTACTCTGGACCATAATAAACACAGACAGGGTAGGCATTAAAGTTCATGTGCAATTTAAATAGTAAACTAATTTAAATTGTGCAAGAACTTTATGTCCACCCTACATAGTTCAGGGATAACAATTAAATAAAAGATTGGCCATTGATCAGCTTGTAATCACAAATTGATTACAAAAAACTGGTTAAAGACATTAATACTCTACTGATTCAATAAAATTATTAAAAAAAAATAGGTCTAAAAAAAACAAAAACTGGGTTAAAAACAACTACTTACTTAAATTTGTACAATGCAGTTCCAAGAGCAACATAAATGTTTAAAGAAAAAAAAAAGTGTAAATAGTAAAGGTAAGAATCATCTTAACATGTAGTGACAGTCCAGAAATTTCTTATTTAAATAGCTGAAATTAGAATGCAAATATGTGCCCACATGCATATATTTTTAAATAAGAAATATAATTTTATTATATTCAAGTGCATGTAATCTTTAGATGCAAATTAATCAACTGTTGGTAGGACACACCCTGATTGAGGAACAGGATAAGAGCAATTTTAAATCAGTGTATTAAGTCACTGACCTTTGCTTACACTACAAGTAGATGGCCTATTTGTCAATGCACGCTTGAAAAGTATTTGAAACCAGCTTATTTCTTTTATGGCAAAGACTGTAAGTTTACAACCCAGCATTGACCTTTGGAATTCTGAATTCATCATTCATGAACCTCATAAGACACTTGCTTTGGGCTTAGAATGTGTGTTAAGAACTCTGTAGACTTTCCTTTTCATAAAAATAAACCATAAATTCTTTTTCAGTCCTGCTAAAATAATGTCCAGATTTAAAATAACAACTAAAGTAAGAATTGGTACTGCATCATTTCTTTCACGTTGGGCCATTAAGCATTTTCTAGCTACAATTTTGTCTAGTTAAGAAAAGTCGTCCCTAGATATTTGGTTGCAATGAAACAAAAAGCCCTAAAAGTCACTCCCAGTGATAATCACGATATTAGTCTCATCACAGAGCTTAAGTAGCCCCAGAAACAAAACATGCAAGCTTTTCGCAATTGGATCTGACTAGCTAAATGCACATATAGTCACATCGTCAAATTTAACAAATTCCTGGGTGATCGAAGCAAAGACAGGTCTTCCTGTAGCATTTCCTGTGTATTTGGTTATACCGATTTGAAATTAAGTGATACATGCATGCCTACATGGTATCTCAATTAAAACGAAGACACTGAAATAATGATGACTTTGGGTTTTTCTGAACATTTATTGAGAATCACTGTGTTTCAGGGTAAGCTGGCTAAGTGAAATATGAATGGTATGGCACCCTTTTCCTATTGCAGAGTCACTTTGATATTTGACACACCCACTTTCCCTGTGCTAGAGATGTCCTTTGGGTCCATAAGAAAGCTGATGAGGGATTTTGCCTACTGTAAGGAAAATGTTACATAAATGCAACATTAAACATGAAATGTTAATCAAGATGTTAAAGAAAGATGTAACTACCATCGTAAGATATACTTTAGAAAATCTGTATTTTATAATCTGTATTTGTTAAAGGTGTGGTCCTAGGAATGCGTGCACAGATACACATAGCTAATCATCAACAGGCTCAGAAGTGATAAAATATAACAGAAAAGTACCAAAAATCTCCATGATACAATATAAGATTAAATTAGAAGAGAGAGCGCTGGGAGCTATTAGAAAGAATGCTAAAAACAACAACAAATCTTTTTCTCAGCAAAGTATCTCAAGAATGGAAGAAAAAGTATCCAATATACTCAGCCCTACTATGAAACTAATCCATAGCTTTGATATGAAGGCTAAAACCCAGCTATAGCACAAGAATATGGGGAAAGGAGAAAGCAAAGGGAGGGGAGGGGGGAGGATGGGTGGAGGGAGGGTAATTGGTGGGATCACACCTACGGTGCATCTTAGAAGGATACAGGTGTAAC
>CAUYON010030723.1:0-46686 GCA_963573935.1 Arctocebus calabarensis
CCTCTCTTTCTGTTCTCTTGAGGAAGGCTTGCAGTGCTATAAATTTCCCTCTTAGGACTGCCTTTGCAGTATCCCAGAGGTTTTGATAACTTGTGTCTTCATTGTCATTTTGTTCCAAAAATTTAGTGATTTCCTTCTTAAATCTACTCAATGACCCATCTGTCTTTCAGCATAAGGTTATTTAGCATCCATATTTTTGTTTGAGTATGCAAATTTCTGTTGTTGTTAAGTGCAACTTTTATTCCATGGTGGTCTGATCAGATGCAAGGAATAATTTCTATTCTTTTAAATTTGCTGAGGTTAGATTTGTGACCTAAGATGTGATCAGTTTGGGGGTATGTTCCATGGGCTGATGAGAAGAATGTGTATTCAATTGTATTAGGATGAAACGTTCTGTAGATGTCTGTTAAATACAGATGTTGAATGGTTAAGTTTAAATCTGAAATTAGTATTTGGAATTCTTTATCTGGCACTATAAGGAATTCTTTTTGGTTGGGCTTCATTGCTGGACAATTATAGTGGTCCTTTAGTTATGCCATTATTTCCTTGCTTTTTCATGTTTCTTGTGTCCTTCCATTGATATTTGTGCATCTCCTTTGTTCCATTTTTTAAAAAATTTCCTTTGAATGGGAAAATCTTTCCCTGAAGAGCTTTGTATTTAGCTGGCTAAGTATGAAACTTTGGCTTTGATTTTGGGGTGCCTGCAATAGTGTGGTCTTTGTATGACTTGGGAATTACACAGAGTCGGTGGTATCTATAATGTCCTTGGTGGCATAGTGTATAGTTGAGGTGTGGTGTGGTGAAATTTTGTGAAAGACTTGAACAGCAATCAAGTAAGTCTTTAGGTCCTACTGCTTGCAGCAGTGAGCTGAGTATGCCCGATGTTAGGTCTTAGAACAGCTTGTGCTGACAGCAGTGTTAGGGTATCCTGGGAGGCCAATTCTTAGGCTTTTAGGTTGCTTGCTCAGAAGCTAGTAGGTGGATAAGATGACCAGGTTTGTGGGTAGGTTCTCAAGACTCAGAGCAGCTGTTGTGATGTGGAAAGTGGCCATATAGATAGCAAAGCTACTCACTAGGACCATGTTGGTATTATTGGCATTGGCAATGGATCAGGTAGGCTAGTCTTCATTCCCACAACTGCCTAGAACAGAGCATGGGGATTGTCCTAAGTGTGCTTAGATCTCTTCTGTCCCTTCCCGTGGCGGAGTGTTGCCCAGTGTTAAACTCTCAAAGAAGCACCCACTATGGGCTTGCAATCTGAGTGGGCAGCGTGGACAAGAAATTTTGGGGAGTACAGTCTGGTCACATCTTAATCTTGCAGAAGCCTATAACAGGAGTTGTCTTATTGTGGACCTAGTAAAACATGGGTTTGTCACCTTGGCAGGGCAGCAGCTGTGTCAGCCCAAACTCACCTAAGGAGTAGAGTGCTACCTAGCTTTCAACTCTCAAATGGTGTGTTGGGTCTATTACCATGGAGAGTCGGGCCCCATCAGGAAAGCAGTATGAGAAAGATATTATGGAAAATGATGTTCATTTACATTTCAGTCTCAACAGCAGCCTATGGTAAGGTGGTAGATATCATCCCAGAAGTGTGTCTAAGTACTTAGGCTTCTCAGTCCCTCCTCAGAGGTGTGCAATGGCTTCAGGCACACTCAGTATTCCCTGGTAGCCAGGCTTTCAGAATGGCACCTAGCTCAAGCTACTTTAGGCTTGGATATCTTTGGGATTCCACCTTGGTCCCTTTCTGGAGTAATCTCTCTGTGTAATCTCCCAGAAACTCCCTAAAGTAAGCTTGAGACCTGTGTGGTTTGGGGTGTTCTCTTGTAGCCATAATTGCAAAAGCTCCTCTCAGAATGTGGAGCTCTAAAGGGGGAAGGGAGAAAGATTTCTCTCTTACTGTTTTCATGTGTCAAAAAGCTTCTTTCAGATCATAACCAGTCCCTGGCTCTGGGCAAGTGACCATGAACCTTTTCCTTAACAACTTTTTGTACTTCACATTACTTCCATGTTGAATCTTAACATTCTCTTCTAGATAATTTGTTCGAAATGTGAGAAGTGAGAATAGCTTACTATTCTGGTTCTTTTCCATGGAGGAGGCACATAATACCTATGTCTAGTCAACCATCTTGATTCTATCCTAGGAACTGAATTTTGAGTATGACTCTATCATAAACCTAAGCAAAAATGCAATGGAAATTGTACAGAAAAGAATGTGGGCATGAAAAACAGGTCTTAGTTGTTGAGATAATTTGAGAGCTGCTTTACTTAGCAAGTGCTTTATTTTAACAATATACCCAAAGCTTAGAAAAAGCAGAATTTCCTACAAGCAGTCTTTTATTACCTTAGAACATTTCTACACTTCACCAATTTTGTTCTCCACTCCCTGCAAACAATAACAACAATAAAAATAAATTCTGTGGCAGAAAAGAACATAGAAGTATTTTCCATCAAGGAATTTCAGTGTCTGCTTGGCATATTACTTTAAAAATTACAGGTGCTATGCTCTGGAAAGTTTCTTGGAGGATAGAAGTTGCCATCATTATACAGGAGAGAGAAAGGGCATGCTGAGGGATGAATAATATAAGCATGGGGGAAGAAGAGAATTTTTCAGGTGAAAGAAATGACAGATACAAAGGATTAATGAAGGGTCAAAACATTACATGAAGATATCAACATTTCTTGCACAATCATTCAATAAAAATGTCAACAAGCAAAACACCGGCTAGCAATAATACAAGGAAAATGGGTAATTTAAGTGAAGGAAGTAGTATAACTGCGCTTAACATGACTATTAACACTTATTTACTGGTCTCAGTGGAATAAAATAAGGAAAGACAAGAGCTCGTGGTGAATAAAATTGTATCCAATTTACAATCAAATGAAAAGATGGTGGGCTCAGAGCCAAAAAAATATTCCTCAATTAAGCTTCTTTTCAATGGGTTTAGTTTAACCAGCTGGGTTTTGATTTAGAATTGGAAAAAAAACTGCTATCTTATTCAACCTTTTGAGAAGCAGGATTTTTCTTTTTAATGGGTAATTTGTTTCTTTTTATAAAGTAGAAAGTCAGCAATAACTGGTATTCTGCACACATGGAAACGGACAATAAATTTGACACAGAGAAATGGAAGGAACAGCCCTTATTCTTGGAGACATGACATTCTGGAGAAGAAATATATGACAAATGGAATCTAAGGACATGTAGGTCAAGGGCAGGCAGCTCAATTGACCTGCCTAAGTTTTCAATTCAAGGGAACTTTATTGTTTGCTAGGCAATTTAGGTGATAGGTGATAATTGAGGGGCTATGCTTAATATAGCATAATGATTTTGAGGGTGACTCCTCAATAAAAGGACAGCTTGCGGTCAAAATACTCCAATTAAGTAGTCCTCTTGCTATATGCTAAATATATGCAGTACAGTTTAGTAAAATGTTCATTCCTAAATACATATAAATAATTTAAAAACCTGGAACTTGAAGAGATAAACTTCAAGTTACCTTGAATAACAGATAAATTCTCTTTTATCACAATGCTGAAAAAATGAGGATGTTTACTAGAGGAAGGGTAAAAGGTGGGACCACATCTATGGAACATATTGCAAGGGTACAAGTCAAATCTGTCAAATGTAGAACATAAATGTCTTAACACAATAATCAAGTAAATGAGGCAAAAACTATGTTGATTGGCTGGATGTAATCATGTCAGATTTTATAAAAAAACCCAACACATTGTACCTCACATATGCATGATCTGTGTGTATATGACTTAATTTAAAAAAAAAAAGAAAAATGGAATGTTACCATATTAGGCAACATACTCATTTTCATTTTGCTTTTTATATTTTAAGATAAAAGTTATAGTATAAGTATAAATGTAATATTATGTTACTATGCAATAATATAAATATATATGATGTTTCTGTGTTAGAACATTCAATATAAAGGGATGGCATGGTAGGTTAAAGTTCTGATTTTTTTAATGTTGAGCAATCTAACATAATATTTTATCTCTACACATGAAAATAAAGCTGAAAAACTGTAAAATTGTGCAGATATACCAATCCAATCAACAGATGTTTGCATGGCTACCACAAGCAAGTCAGAATGTTGCAAATGTCATCTGGTAAAGGGCAGTGTCACCCTCACTAACCCATGAATTGAACAACCACTCTAATGTTCCTAGAAAGAGAGAAAATATTATAAACTCATAGGTAACTAATACAAAGCAGAGGGAAATGGGACACAAAGTAAGTAAAGCACATTTAATTGGAGAAAATTAGCAATGGTTCCATAGTAAGATGGCATTTAAGAAGGGCCTTGAAAGGTAAGTGATTTCAGGCACTCTAACAACATTTGCAAAATAATCAGGTGGTAAAGCATGAGACGAGTGGGATAAACTGAGTCACACAGTTCTAAGCAGAGGATATTAAATGGGGGAGATAGATAAATAAGCTTGGATGGGTTGACTTGACATCTTAATGCACTAACTCAAGGCCAGACTAAGGTTTTCACATGCCTTTCATGTAAAACATACTTATTTTGTCATGCAAGAAGCCTCAGTCAGGGACTAGCTCAAAGTCAGTTTTGAGTGTGAATGGCCCAGATCTCAGAGCCTTCATCCAAGTGCATGTAGGCAAATTATTATCCTATTTCTTTTCTTACTGATTTATACCCTATTCAACAGTTGCTTCAGTGACACCTTTTACAAATACTTATGAACACAAAGTGTTTTATAACAGATTTATTGAAACATAAGTCACATACTGTAAAACTTACCCTTTTAGATTGCATAATTCAGTGGATTCATTTATAGAGATGTGCTATCATCACCATTATCTAATTTTTGAACATTTTTTTATCATCCCATCCTGAAAGAAACCCATACCTATTAGCAGTTATTTCTCCAGTCCTAGTGCCTCCAACCCCTGGAAACCACTAATCTATATTCCTTCTATATGGTTTTGCCTATTCTAGACATTTCATATAAATAGAATTATATGATATGTGGCTTTTTGTGTCTGTTTATTTTTTCATTTAGAACAATGTTGAATTATAGCATGTATGGGGAGGTCTGACAATTAAGTTTGTGAACTCAGCTTAGAAAAAGCGTTATGTGCCGTATTGCTTAGTATCATGATGCTCACTTTCGAAGTACTCTCCTTGGGAAGCTATGCACCAAATGCCAGTGCCTAGTCTACCCTTCAATGCAATTTTGGAACTCTTTTTCTAGAATGACCTTCAGAGCTGTCATTGTATTACCCTTGATCCTGAATGTCATCCAAATGTCTTCCTTTCAATGTTTCCTTTATCTTTGGATACAGAAAAAGTGTCATTGGAGGCCAGATAAGGTGAGTAGAAACAGTGTTTCAATACAGTTATTTGTTTACTGGCTAAAAACTCCCTCACAGACATGTTGTGAGAACTGGTACATAGTCATGATGCAAGACCCATGAGTTGTTGGCCAAGCTTTTCAAGCTGTTGGCCAAGCTGTTTCTCTATCAATGTTTATTTGGTCTGCTGTGCTTCTCATGGTCAGCTGGTGATTCTGGTGCACAATTCAATGAATTATTACAATGTTTTCATGAGTTCTGTTTGTTACTGACCTTTCTGCATCAGTGATACTTTCTCTCCCTTCAGAAAAATGTTTAACCCATTGGTACACAGCCATTTTCTTCATGGCCTTACCCTTATAAAATTGGACTAATACTCCTGATTTCACTTCCATTCTCGCCAAGTTTAACAAGAAATTTACAAGTGTTCATTGCTGTGATTCAAGCTCCAGCATTCTTGAGATGACACAGATACACAGAACAATAATGAACATCACTCAGCAAGACACCATCACACATTGATACAAACACAGGTGTTGGAATATACCAAGGTTATGAAACCTTACCGAGTAATTTGTACAGTGCTGCTAACGTAAGGTCACAATGGCAAGTTTGTGAACTTAGTTCTCAGATGTCATAGCAATACTTCATTCTTTTTTATGGTTAAATAACATTTTGTTGAATTGATATAGTATATTTTGTTTCTCCATTCATCAGTTAATGAACATTTAGTTTGATTTCACATTTTGACCACTATAATTTGTGCTGCTGAGAAAATTCATTTATCTGTTTGTTTTGTCACTTGTGGTTTTAGTGTCCTAACTAAGAAACCATTGTCTAACCTAAGGTGACAATGGTGATTTAGTCTATGCATTCTTCTGGGAGTTTTCTACGTTTTAGCTGTTACGTTTTTATTCATGATCCTTTTTCACTTAAGTTTTGTATATGTTGTGAGATAGGGCCCAGCTTCATTCTTATAATAACTGATATGTAGTTGTTCAAGCACTGTTACTGAATTGTTTTGGCTACACAGATGGAAATGTGTTTTAATGCTCACCATACATGTTCAAGCACATATAAGAAATTGACATAAGAAATTTGTCCTGTCTCTAAACCAGGAAAGCAGATTCCTATTAAAATCCTATAGGCTAATCTCTGTTTAAGACTCTGCTCTTTAGAGAGTCAACCTGAGACATGTCTACTGAGGAGACAGGGCCAGTTAGTAGAGAAGCTTAACCATGGTAGAGCACAATTATAATCCATGATCTCTGCAGGCATGCCCACTAAGAAAATAGACAACAGGAGAGGATGGCTTTCTCTGTACTTGCACTGTTTCTTTCTTCAAACTCCCTGATAGGATGAAAGAACAGACTAGGATTATAATCTCAACATGTGCTCTCCGTATAAAAGGAAGCCTAAAAGTGAAGAATAAATGTTTCCCTCAAATCATGTACCAAATACCTCTTAAAGCAAGGTAGCAGGCTCTGGTTCAGTTCAATTCTTTCCTGCCCATTTCTCCATCCACCCCAATTACTCATTAAGAAGAATCTGACAGCCATCTTGTTCATTTATGGCTTTAAGATAAGAGTTTCCCATAGACACATTATAATCTCTTCTTCAATATGATATCTTTTTGTATGAACAAACTAATCGTCATAGGTGAGAAATTTCTTTTTTTTTTTTCACCCAAAGATCAGTTGACTTATGACCAGTTCAGAGTGGAACTGAAATGTTGGAAAACATTAACAAAACAACAAGAAAAAGAACAACAAAAAGACACACACTGTAGGAAAAGAGGACATTATTGTTGACTTGATGATCTAAATATACTCTAAATTTTGGATGGAAAATTATGGCAATAATTTTGAGCCAAGAATTTACTTCTGGGCCATACAGAATGACATTTTTGGCTTTACTTTATATAAAGCCAAAGGGAATTGTTCATTAACATTTGCAAGCTGTTTCTTTGTATTCATAGTCTGATGAAAATGACTTGGGAGCCAGAAAACATGAAATGAATTTCTATCTGTCACTGACTCCATGTGTGACCTTGGACAGAACTATTCATTTCCCTGAACTTATTTTCTCCACCTGTAAAATGGGGATAACAATAACAGTGGTATTTGCCTCATTGCATAGTTCAAATAAAACAAAACTCTTATAGTGAGAAAGCTACAATTAAGTGCCTCATGTGCATAATTTTTGGAAAATAAGAATTTTATGTAAATGTCAGTTTTAGTGGCATGAATCACTTTAAGGAAAATCACATTTCTGAAAATTGGGTATAGAATACAATAAATCACTTATTTATTTTTAAAATGATGATTTCCTAATTGGGAGATTGAGGCAAGGGAATCTCCTAAGCCTATGAGCTGGAGGTTGCTGTGAGCTATGACACCACAGCACTCTACCAAGAGCGACAAAGTGAGACTGTCTCTTGAAAAAAAAAAGATGATTTCCACATTAAAAAATGGTTGATTTTTAGCATATAATAGCAACATTAAATTATATTTTTAGTAACATAGCTTTATTATAAAGTAGATCTTTCCTTATTCCCAAAATTTCTGTGCAAATATATATATATTTAAATATTTTCTAGGTTACAGTACACTTTTGTTATATTTGCCTTTGTGTTCCAGCCCTACATCATAGAATGCTGGCTCTTATGCAAGTTCTATAGTATAAAACCCAGTTAAACCAGAGACATGCAGAAAAGGTTTTAGGATTCTAAATATTCTTTTAACTTAAAAAAATAATCTATGTCATATGTCATGTTTTCTTTCAATAGCGAGCTCATCATTTCAACTACCTAGAAGATTCCAAGTTTACACAACTTTTAAGAAAAATAAGTCATAAGAACAAGCCCTCTACTCTCAAGTCACAAAATCGAAACATTTCAGATTGCTTCCTGGATCTATAGGAGTAGGAGAGTTTCTTTAGATACATTGTGTGGCTCTACTTCTTCTAAGTAAACTTTCCTTATAAAGATGCTCAGTGTAAGAAAAGCTCTTGGTTATGGACCATACAATTGCATTTATGTACACATGGCATCCAATGAGGTTTATTTCAGTTCCATTTTCATTTTTTGATATTCAGAGATTGAGCACACGACTGAGTTCCACTGTTTTGCGTGTAATTTTTGACTGTTACCAGGTAGGTGTTTACATTGGTTTTTCTGACATAACGGGAATGAAGCTACTTCATTCCTCTGGCACAGTGGCCCATGGGGTAGATACTGGTTGGTCAAACGGAGGCTAAGATGCCCGTTCAGCTGTCATTCTCAAACATATGGACAGATTTGTGGGAACCCTCCCTGGATATTATTTAGTTGGGTGGAAAGGTGATATTAAAGCTTGAATTTAAAAGGGGAGAAAGACAGACTCATCAGGTGCTTTTGATGTACAGACATATGTGAGAATTATTATTATTATTAGTTTTGAGACACAGCGTCACTTTGTTGCCCTGGGTAAAGTACGTGGAGTGTATTTTTGTTTCTTGAAGCCCCCCCTTGAATTCAGGGTCAGTGTCACTCTGAGTGGTTCTGGATATCACCCTTGCAGTTCTAGTACCATTATTTTTTTAAATTTTGGCTTACATAACAAAAATTTATTTTCCCAGAGCTTTCTAGTCCAGAAATCTAAGATCAAGTTGCAGGCAGTGTGGCTTCATGCTCAGGTCTCTCTCCTGGGCCTGTACTTGACTGCCTTCCTGCTTTGTCTTTGCATGTTTTCTCCATGTGTGCTTACCCTGGGGTCCAGCACAACATTGTGAAGGCCTCGGGGCTCTGCATGGGCTCCTTTTCACTCATGATACTGTACACAACTTGTGCTTGGCCGCTTGATTCCCATGCATTTGTGCTATGAACACCATATTTGTTTATTTTCCTCATTTGTGCCCTATCCTGGAATAATTTGAGATTTATGCTTGCATCTAAGTGTTTGGACTAGTTATTTATTCTCCCAAAGTCTGTTGAGTACCTAACGTGTGTCTAGTAGATACGTTTACTACCTACATGAGACTACAAAGAAGGGGACTCCCAACCTCAGCAAGTCTCTTAGAAAGGGATCATCATTATATAGACATTAAAGTAGGTAAGACTGAAATAGCAAAAAGGTAAAGAAATTAACCCCCACCAAATATCAAAACCCAAGCTAAAAATCAAAATACAGGATATAACAAAAATAGTTTTATTTGCTTTTTGTTCCTTTAATCATTTACACACATTTGTACTACTGTGCATTTTCCTAATATACCAATTCATGTTGATTTTCTCAAAAAAAAGGAAAAAAAAACTATTACCCTCATTATTGGAAATTACCTCAAATTTCTGACTGAAAACTAGGAAACATTAATATCAAGGAGAAATTGGAAATGCAATCTGTAAATCCCTACTAGATTGAATAGTTCTGACTCTACTGTTATGTTCCTGCATCTTACATATAATAATTATATTTTAAGACAAATGATTATTTTCAGTTTGGACTATTTTTTTTTCTTTTTTTTTTTTTTTGAGATAGAGTCTCACTCTGTCACCCTGAGTAGAGGGCCATGATGTCATAGCTCATAGCAACCTCAAACTCTTGGCTCAAGTGATCCTTTTGCCTCCACCTCCCGAGTAGCTAGGACTACAGGCACCCACCACATGCCCAGCTACTTGTTTTTTTATTTTTTGTTTGTTTTCTTTTTGGAGACGGGGTCTGGCTCTTGCTCAGACTGGTCTTGAACTCCGGATCTTAGGTGATCCATCTACTACAGCCTCCCAGAGTGCTAGGATTATAGGTGTGAGCCACTGTGCCCAGCCCTGGGCCATCCTTTAATGTCTTCAGAGCAGAATGCTTATATAATAATCTTATTCTATAATGTCATTTCTGCCACGATAGGCCACTCATCCTATTAGCTATGCTGCTACTGTAATGTCAATGACAGAGATTGAGATCCAGGTGAATCGGATGATTCCTGAATTGAAAGTAAACTCTAGTTAGGTTGAATTATCTAATATATTATCTAATATTACCTATCTAATATTACCAAATCTACAAACAATCTAGACTTCTTGATAGCTTGTTCAATATCAGCACAGCAGAGCAGAAGGTTCTCTGGTGAGCAAGTGGTCCCAGGGGAAGTCTTATTTTCTTTCATTGTCATAAATATGACCTTGATGAATTGAATATCACTCCCTCTATTTCAGGGATAATGAGATGTTCTTATCACCAAAATTTATTAGAAACAAACAAGGCATACATTAGCAAGCTATAATTATAATTAAAGGGAAATGAAAAGAAAGTTTCTACACAGATAGTTCTAAATTTTAAAGGGACCAATCCTTGGAGGACAGAGCGATCAGAAATTCAGACTTGATAAGTAATTTTCTCGGGCTGTATGGCACCAAAAACATCATCTGACACAGATCTTCCTTTGATTTCCACTTAGGTTTAATAGTTGAATAATCATGGCTCATAAGTTTATCTTTAATAACCGTCACAGCAGACAGTTTATTAGCAGATTCTGTAGGCAGCAGGGTTGTCATTTGCTGTTATAGTGATTGTCTGTTTTAAATATCACAGCTGTTGGTGTTTTTATTTATTTATTCATGATTTGATTCCTGCCTCTCCCGCATCGCTGACGCTCAAAGACAGACTATTTTCCCTTTCTCTTTGAATTGTGAAAGGCTGCTGTGACAGCCCCTAGCCCAGGCCGTGCAGTGTCACACAGGGTCCTATGGTGCTGAACAAAAAGCCATGTCTTCCTGAATCAGGCAGTGCTCTTTATGAGAGCTGAGCCTTCTTGTGGGGGGCTTTCTCTGTCAGTGAGTAGCAGGCATGAATGGAATCTTATCAGGGGTTCTGGGCTGGTGAAGACCCTTCTTCATGTGTTTCTTGGCCAGGAAAGTGGAACCATGAGGAGAAATGCAAATGCCCAGGCCTCACTTTCCTATACAAAGTTCAATGCCACTATGAATAAACATAGGAAGCTCTGTCATCTGCAGTTCTAAATTCAGCCGAAGAACTTGGTCATTATACATAGTATCTTTCATTGAGTTGTTGGGGGCCAGGCTCGCATTGAACAGATACCATCATTTTATTGGTCTTAAAAAAGGCCCTGTGTGGCAGGGTGCATAGAGTGATACTATTTTATAAAGAGAAAATAGGGGACGCAGGCAAGCATTTCTAGTCTCCTGATTCCTGATTCAGCTCTTTCATGGGTTTCTCGTTCTCACCACACCCTGGAGCCTGGACATACCTGGACTCCCCCAGTCCTCCTCCTCGCCCTTGGGGAACTATACAGTGCTTCTCACAGCCGCTGAGTAAATACAACAGCATCTTCACTAGATAGATCGGGAGTGACAAAGTCTGATTTGCCAAAACTTAAGCTTATAATGCTGGATAGAGGGTGTAGGGTTACTTAAATTCACTTTGAAGCATTAATAACTAATCTCAGTTAATTTCCTATGAGCAGACTTACATCCCTGGGAGGTCCATAGAAGAAAGGAGAAGAAAGATATAAGAGAAAAAGAGTGAGGAAGGAAACCAGAAGGCACCTCTCAGACATGTCTTGATCTCTCCAGGTACGCATTTTGGTCCCAGACACTCTGGAAGGTATCTCCCAGTTTTTTGTCAAGTTCAGCAAAATGGAGACCCTGTTGTTTTGGAAAAGGGATGCTTTGATGTGTGAACAGGCAATAGTTCTTCCCTTCACTACCATTAACAGGTTTTGTTTTCCTTGCCTTTTTGAGTAAATGCTTTTGTACATAATGGTAAAAGCTAACATGCAATAATATTTCAGAAGTTAATGGTGACTGCTAAGGCTTATAGAGCACTTTAACTATTGCTTTGCTAATATCTTTATAAAAATGAGTGCCAATTGGTAAGCAGAGCCAGCTGCAGGGTTTAGCACTATGAGCCTTTTCACCTGCCTGACTGGTTGAAATCAGGCAAACATGTTTCTTTTAATAGGTGAGTTGCCCTCTCACAGCACCCGTGAGAAAGCAATTTCACTATCAATGCCATGATTCTCACATTTGTATAGCTTAGTGATTTTCCAACTCCATAGCCCCCAAACCCAGAAAGACTGTAAGGTGGGTGTCAATGTGCTAAGGCTGAAATCTAACAGTTCATTGTCAACATAATAAAAGATAATACATGTAACGTTAAAGTAGTATACGTGGTTTTTGTTCTATTTTAAGCTTCTTTGCACATCAATGTTTACTAAGCCCTGGGCACTTGGCAATGCCTGCCCACTAATGAATATTGGCTAATCTTTATCCATTTGAAGCATTTATTGAATCCATCATAAAATCCTGTTGGCTGTACCTTAAAATGTACATCATTCAACTAATGTGCATCATGGCCACACCTACTTCCTTGGCCTGAGCCACCAAAGATGATGGCAACCAGCCCCTGACAGGCCCCTTTGCTTCTGCCCTTGCTATCATTAGTTTATTCTCCACACAGC
Source organism: Arctocebus calabarensis (assembly GCA_963573935.1). Classification (NCBI taxonomy): domain Eukaryota; kingdom Metazoa; phylum Chordata; class Mammalia; order Primates; family Lorisidae; genus Arctocebus; species Arctocebus calabarensis. The sequence goes on from CAUYON010030723.1 coordinate 12,779, forward strand.
AGCCAGAATGAGCCTTGGAAAATGTCAGGTGATGTGAATCTTGCTCAAAACCCTGCGTTGGCTCCCATTTCATTATGGGGGGAAAGGCCAAGTCTCTAAGGGCCTACAGGGCCTGTAGGCCTGGCTGTTCCCGGCTCTGCCTCCTCGTCTCTTTCTCTCTTACTGCTCCAGGAACCTTGGCCTCCTGACTGCTCTTTGAACAAGCTGGGTAAGCTTGCCCCTAGGGCCAGTGACTCATTTTTCTTCCTAAAATGCTTTATATCTAGATATTTGTTTGGCTGAAATCATTAGTTTTTTTTTACGTTTTTCCTCAAACTTTCCTTCTTAATGCAGCAACCCAGCTTAATCCTACAATCTGTTTCCAACTTCCATTCCACCTTACTCTGCTCTACTTTTGTCCATGGCATCTGTCACCTTCTAACCTGCTAGAATTGGAATGTAATCACCACAGGAATAGGAATTTTAACCTTCTATTTACTGTATTTTAGGACTTACAGTAAGTGCTGCAGGTATATTTGTTGGATAATGGACATCTATTACCTGCCACATTTTATGATATTCTGATATAAGAATTAATAATACATATGTACTTACTAATGGTTTGTGGGGAAGACACACAATTAAGAAGTAAACACAGGAAAATGGGAACATAATAGCAAATGCATAACAATGGCAAAAATTATCAAGAGACAAATGAGCTGAATTTAATAAATTTGTGTGTGTGTGTGTGTGTGAGAGAGAGAGATATGTATTAATGGTTACAATCTCATTTTGTATTACTTTGTTATATTTCCAACTATTAAGATGGTTTCTCTGATGCAACTCATAGACCACCATATTCACTGTGGTCTCCAAGGAGCCCTATGACTTTCAGGTGCTCTGTATGTGAGGAAATGTAGGAACTCCTATTAGACTGTGGTGATTGTCAAATATACATTCTCATATATAGATTATTCATCTAATCCTCAGAACAGCCTTCACATGTGGTTGTTATGTGTTATCTTCTTTAATTTTTTTCTCCCTATTTTGACTTTCAAGCACCAAGCAATGGAGTTTAAGGTAATGTTGTTAATTAAGATACAGGCTCTGGGAAATTACTAGATATTGCTGGAGCTAATGTTATGGCCACTGCCCTTGTGTTCACAGATTTTTTTTTTTTTAAATTTCAGTCTATGATTTTGGGACTGTCTCCCAAAATAAAATTAAATTTGGCAATAATTGCTAGGGGTGGGAAAAAGCACATCTTAATAGAAACTTTTGTTTTATTGCTGTGCAGTCAACTGAACCTTAGACATTAGATCATTTTCTCTTTCAATACCGTGAATGTTTATCCTGTAGCTAATGTCTACTAGGCATGACCAAGTATTTATCAAACAGACAAAGATGCATAAAACATCTTGTTTCAAGAGTTTGTGGTGGAGGAGAAGCATCAAGGTCAACCTTCAGCAGTGGTGAACTATACTGTGTGCGCAGTGTGTATGCATGTGGGTGTGTACATTTTTTAAATAAACTTTTAATTTGGGATACATTTAGATTTACAGAGAAGTCTTGAAGTCTCAGTCTGCTGCTAAGACTTTCTGACGTATTCCTGCCCCTATTATTAATACCGTGCATTATCCTCGTACATATTATAGCTAATGAAACAATATCAATGCACTATTATTAACTAAAGTACATACTACATTCAGATTTCCTTATTTATTTTTCCTATTGTCCTTTCTCTGTTCTAGGACCCATCTAGGATACTGCATTATATTTAGTCCTTATATCTCCTTGGGCTCCTCTTGATTGTGACAGTTTCTTAAAATGTTCCTTGCTTTTGATGACATTGACAGTTTTGAAGAATATTGGTCAGATATTTTGAATGATGCCCCTCAAGTGAGATTTGTATGTCTTTCTCATGATTGGATTGATTCTATAGGTTTGGGGGAAGAAGGTCAAATAGGCAAAGGCCTATTACCATCAAATTATATCACATGATGATGCTATCAATAGGACTTATCACTGTTGCCATTAACTTTGATCATCTGAGGTGGCGTTTTTCTGATTTTCATGTACTCATTATCTTGACCAAATTAGGATTTCATAGCAAGCAGCTTCCTTAGACTTTCTATTTTAGATCTACACTCTTCCATTCTTAAACTAGCTTACCATTTCACATTTCCAAGACGTTCTGCATATTTTTTTTTGTCCTTTTTGTGAGCCAGATATTTGTGTGGTATTATTGATGGAGAAATACCAATTTTGGTAGTGGAGAATGTTTTTTATTTATTTTAATGGCTTAGGTTAGCTATGCACTTAAACACCTGGGCTTAAAAGCAATGAGTTTTAGAAGCACAAAAAAAGCACATGAATGATTACTTTCATGGATTCACAAAATATTAATATCAAAGTAGCTTAATTTCAATTGAGAGATGTAAGTAGCATGCATTGTTTAAAAAGTTGGAAAACAGGGAATTGTAAGAAATCATCTATAATTATATGGGATAATGTTAGTCATTTTTCTATATTCATATATATATTTGTATATGTATCTACATATCTTTATTTTCTTTTGATTTTTTGAATCTGATAAGAATAGTTTATATATGTGTGTGTATATGTATATATGTGTGAGTATATATATATATATATAAATATACAGATACTATTCCAAATTGCACATGAACTTTATGGCACCCTTCATATCATTGAATACTGTATATAGGAGATTTTCCTCTGTTAGTTAAGTTTAAAAAATGGCCAATTCCAATTGGGAATTTAAATGAGATAATTATCATTTTTTTCTCTGTTATCAATTCTATGATGAATACTCTGAATGCATATTTTGAGTAATATTTCACTGTACTTTTTATTATTTCCTTATTGTAGTATCTGTGTCAGGCTTAATAAAATCTGCATTCTTGGATATAGCCTGGATTATGTGCTCCAAAATGATAGAACTTACTTTCTGTCTTCTCTTTTAAAAACTAAAGTAACTAGGCTAATATCTCTGAAAAAATAGAATCTTACATAATGTTCTTTCATGATTTTGTGAGCAATGATGCCACGGCACTGTACTGAGGGTGACAAAGTAAGACTCTGTTTCAAAAAAAAAAAAAATCCCATGACTCTGACTACTGGCTACTCTTAGAAATTTTAATGGATTAGAATGTTTGTATGTATTTATATACATATATATATATGAATAAGGCATCTATTTTTAATGTGTATAATACCAATTTAGATTTGGAACCTACATAATTATTTAAATTTATATCTCCTTAGAAACTGGAAAAATTATTAAGCTTAATATTTCAATTGAAATGTTCAGTATAAAAAACAAGAAAAAAGAACACCCATCATTTTGGAGCAGACAAGTAGAACTTGAAAATAAGCTGGTGGGATTCTTTTACTCGTGTTCTGCATAAATACAATTGAATAATGCCTAGCATGTGAGGTAACAGTCAGTCACACATACCTGTAATTTCAAATCAAGCTCTAAAAGGTAGGCTCTGGGAATATAAAGCTATTCCCCAGGATGGTTCATGTTGTTCTGGACTTGAGTGTTACTGTAGCGAGATTTATTTTAACCCTATTATTTATCTAAGAAATAGAGAATTAGGATGAGATGTAGAGGAAATGACAGTAAACAACAACAAAAATGCTCAGAGGCAAATACGGAATTCATTGGGGTTATTGGGTGTGGAACAGGAAAGAATAAATGAAAGTATCTAATGTCACTGGCGCGACTACTACAGTATGAAACTGTGGGTAACTGATGTTACACACCAAGGAAAAGGCACACTTACCAGAGTATGGATTTGCATTAGATACTGACAAGATGTAATGGGCTATGAGACAGCTGCAATTTGTTATTAGCCCTAGAATGCATTGTAGCCAAGAGGAGAAAGGCTCACAGCTTGCTAGGAGAGGCTCCTGAAATGCCTACAACTGAAGAACAGAACATTTGTGGACAAGTGATCTCTGCCTCCTGGCCACATGAATTTTAGTTGGCACCCAACATAATCATGAGGAAACCATCTGTCCATGATAAACAAACCTCCCAGTATGGAGCCTTTCCCCACCCTGCTTAGTCCTTTATAATTATTTTGGGGGCTATTGAATATGGGCCATGTTCTTTCTGTTTTGCTGCGCTGGTGACTGAGTCATCTGCTCCTCATTACTGTGCATTAGCAGGAATTGATTGGTGACACTTTACTTGCTTTATGGAGGATAGCTTCTGTGAATTGCAGCGTGGTATTTTCAGCTCATGTAATATAAATACAAAAATATTGTAAAATATTTGTAAGTCACACTGATTTAGAAAACATCTACTTTCCTCTGTTATAACAAGTTACTCCTTTGGAGTATGCTAAAGCACTTTTGGGGACTTCTTTTGGCCATTGGATCAGTAATTCACTATTGGAAAAATTAGTATATTGAAGTATATTATGTAACAAGTTCAAGTTGGTAGGTTATACAAATAAGAAAATTAGGGTAGTGGTATTCATTCCTTCTTAATAATTTAGAATATAATATAGGTATAAAATAATGGTTACAAAATTGCAGATTTTCTTAAAAGTTAGAGAACCTCTTTTTTCTGGTATTTAGCTCAGGGCAGGCAAAAGCCCTTCACATAATATCTGTGCTTTCTCTTTGCCATCTACTTTCATTCAGATTCTATTCTTAAACTTTGCTTCTCTTTCTTTCTTCTTTCAAATTTTTGCCTAAACCTTGCACCTTTGAGTCATCCAGGCATGAGTTCAAGAGCAGTTTTATTTCTTTCCTAGTTGGGAACTTTGGCAAGTTTCTTAATCTCTCTGAGACTCAATTTCTTCATCTGTTAAATTAACATAACAATACCTACAAAATATGGGTAGTGGGAAAATTAAATGCGGTAGTATCTATAATAGTTCTACAATTAGCACACATCTGGCACATATCAAAACTAAAAATTGCTAGAAAAAAGTAGCTTTTTTTTGTTTGATCATTTTCTTCAACTCTGAGACACAACGGATTATTTCATTCAACAACTATTTAATAAGCACTCATTATGCTGCAAGCTTTGTGCACAATAAATATATAGTAGGTTATACTGGGTAAATAGTTAATAGCCATCATAATGATAAACAAAAAAAAAAACATTGTCCATAGGTTTGTTGGCCTAACGGTGAATTGTGATATCTATTGTTTGAATGACAACTTTTCATGGAAAATAAGAAATGCTACACATAAACTGTGTGTTAATTTTAAAGTAGTAGCTTATCTCAGTAGTATGAAAATGAACACTTTATTGAAAAAATATTGCACAATTATTCCACTCCAAATGTAAGAGTGATCAATTTCCAAATATCAGTCGTCATCTTGGCTTTTTCTGAGCTTATATGGTTCTGGTTTCTAGCCAACCTAATTCTTCTCCATTGTCCTCTTATGCTCCACCCAACCCCATAGTTGCTGGTCAGGTATATTCAGGCCTCGCTCCTACTTTCGTCATCCATTGCTCTGCTAATTCTGTGGGCTATGCCTGAAGATTCAAGCCCTATTGATATGTCACATTCACAAAAGCACAGTTAAGCAACCAAAAGTGATTTAATATATTATTAGTTCCAATAACCATTTTCTGCTTCCTCTCTTGCAGAAGTGAAAGGACATTTGATTTGCCACCCCTAGTGCAGCATGATTCTACACCCCATCCTCACACGTCTCTTCCTCCCCTCTCTCTTCCCCTTTTCTCCCCTCAATTTTCTCAATCTGCTAAGCCTCTTTAAAGTATATCTCTCCATCTCTCAAAAACCGGACCTGGCATCCCACTCCTTGGGGCTTCTCTCCTCCTCCTTCTTTGTTCACACTTTGTACTCTTTCACCTCTGTGATTAAATTCAGAGACAAGGGAAATGCCAAAAAAGACAATGCCAGAATTTTTCCTAAGTGGAGGCAAGAAAAAAGATGAGGCTGTGAATATTTATTCATACGTTAATAATTTTGTTTCTATCATATAGCTGTGAGCTTTAGCTGCACTCACCAAGGAGCTTGGCACAATGGACAAGGGGTAAGAATAGGAGCAACTGAATATGAGGAGGACTGATAGTTTTTCTCTATGTCTGTGCAGCCTTGGCAATTGAGTCTCCTTACCTTTCCCATTCAGTCTTTAGGGCCAGCAATCCTGGACTTGGGCAGGAGCAACATGTAAGCCTTCTGCTTATTGGTTCAGTATGAATTTATTTGTCTGAACTCCATTTCTCTGTTAATATTGCGTATGTATGTTGCATATGTAAGTTCTAGAATGTCAATGCTCTAGGAATTTTCAGGACAGTTAGAGGTAACATCATTGTCATCAATCATTCTATAAAGTGCAGAGTGTAAAATACAGGATTAAGTATCAATATTAGAAATACCCACACCTTGCGGTATAAATTTGGCCTTGAAATTACTATTTTGCTATCTTGTAGCATCAAAGGTGTTTATAGCTATTTAGCCATGGGGATCTTTTTAAATGGAGATGTCTGGTATATTAAATTTACTTCAGTAGGTTAATACTAAATTTGAAGAGAATTGGGCTTCTACATATGGGATAATATGCTGTAGAGAAGATTGAGTTTTCACACTTATCCTGTGGACCTTCAGAACATGTGTAGAAAAGCCACATGTTATGTTGTAAATTAGGAAAGTGATTTTATTAGGTTAAATCAAACTTAATTATTCAGTTACTTGAGGTTGCATAATCATTGAGCCATATCCTTTGATAAAGTTCTGTTAGACTCTGCGAGTAACCAAATTTAGAAATATATGCTGTCATGTCACTTTTAAGAAATATGTTCTGTGCCATCCTTGATGATTGGTTAGCAATGCCCCAGAGAACAATGTTTATGTAAATTTCATTAATTAATTTACTTCCAACATGATGAAAGTGTTTTTTAAAAATTCAGATGAGATCTAAAACAAAACCAGATATGATTTGTGATTCAGAGCCATGAAAGATTTTGTTTTAGGAGTAAAACTATTCTGTGTAGTTACAAAGTATAACTGAGATTTATAATTTAGTTAAAATAATCAAGTATTTGTCAAGCTACTATGTTTACAATATGATGAACTTTTTTGTAGAGGATTTCAAGCATTTGGTCTCAGAGAAAGCCAGGTTGAAAGACAGAGCAACATTGAAAATGGAAGTACTAGTTACTCCATAGCTACCACTCAAAATCTCACTGAATAATTATGCTAGAATTATTACATGTTCTCTAGAGGAATCAATTCAGCCATGCAGTCTCACCTCCAAATTTACTCCCACAGTTCTTGGCCATGGAGGCCTCAGGTGATCAACTATCTGCATATGGTATCATGCTAGAGATGCAGCCATACCACTTCTGTCATATTAAGGACAATTGGTATTTCCTCCAAGTTTTAGGTTTGCAAGACAAATAAATAGAATTACTTTTCTCTTTTCCCATAAGCTATTCCTGCATTGTAGATAAATTCTGTAGATATATATTAGTATATATCTGTACTAATAACCTGTCATCCAAATAAATGAATACGGTTATAGCCATAGCTATGGTTAAGTGAGACTAGTGTTGAGAACCTATGCTTCCCCTCATTTGCAATTTGTATAAATATAATAAAAGATATCCGTTAACCAACAGTTTATAATGAATAGTGATAATGTTTGGGGGTAAGAGTAAAAAAAAAAAAACTAAGTACAATTGTATACTTTCTTATTAATTGTCAATGTTAATAATCACTGCTTAAAATATAATAATTTTGGTTTTACCTCTGAGATTGGATGAGATAATTAACCCTGAACATTTTCTAAGAGTATAAAGTCATTATGTAAGGACAGAGCTCTGGTACTCCAGGGCTTCTGCATGGTTTTCTCACTCTTTTAATCATCTCACTATGCAAATTGGTGCTCAGTCTTCATATCTTTATCTTTTTGCTACTCAAGGGATAGGATCTGTATAAATTTCCCATCTTGCATTGGCTAACTGTGGCAAAATGTAAAGTGAAAGGAAACTTTAGGAAAGTCTGTTTTCCAAACAGGCCAGCTTCAGTTCTGTGTCATTCATCCTGTCCCTGGTCTCCATTCTTAAGAGCCAATCTTGTTGTAAGTGAGGAAAAGAGTCAAAATTCAGAGCTCTTTTATTCATTATATTATTAGATCTATTATTCATTTTTAGCCAAAGATTGTAGAAAAGGTGTCTTTCTTTCTCTTCCTCATAGTCCAAGAAATGAAATGTGTTTTCTCATCATATTTCATATTTCAGGGCCTATTTCAGGTCCCACCAATTTCTTGAAGATTTCTTTGATAATTCTAGCAAATTCTAGCATAGCAAATTCCCTTTTCTGAAGTTGTATAATTTCTATTCATTCATTATATATTTGGGATTCATTATGTATTTTTGATATCGCACAGATTCCCAAGATCACTTTAACAAAGTTTGATCTAATTTTTCTGGCTGACGTAATCCTCATTTTATCTGCTTGGCCTATAATAAGTAACGTAATAGAAAAAACAGTGGGCTACTAGACCAGGGAAAGTAATATATAGGTATAATGAGGTTTTACAATGTATTTAGCACTCCGAATCTCATTCATTAAACATTTCAACACTTAACTTTCATATGCATATTGAGGCATTCAAAGCACTTTTTCTGAGATGAATTTATGTACCTCATTATCTGACCTTATGTGATAACAGCTTTGGCCATTCCAGACAAAGAGTTCTGAAATTGTGATGAACAGTAGACAAGGCCCTGGCGTAGGTGCATACCTTCCTAAGGAGAGTACTTTGACGGTGACTGTAGTGATAATATTCAGCAATGAGGTATGTCACACTTTTTCTAGGATGTAAATGTCCAACCTCATATGTGCTCCTATTCTCTCAGATTATACAGTATATATCAAAATCAAGTATCATGTAAGTTATGTGGCTCTGGACTACTGTCGGGGCAAGCCTACCAAACCTACTCAGACACTATCCTTAGAAAGGAGCCTCAAGGGATAACTTCCTTAATCCTCAGGGGTGCTAGCAAATTCTTCAAAGTAGCCCAATTTCTAGCATCATGAAAGGAAAGAATAAATAAAAGGCATATTTCTTACTATTATTTTAAATAAAATACTATAAAATCTGGGAGTAGGAAAATATTTGTATAATTTTCTTGATGTATTTACATTTTCCAATTAGCATCATAAGGGAGAGAAAGTAGAAGAGATATGGCAAGAATATTTTTTCCCAAGTAGCATTGATCATTAAATTAAGTAACACAACTGATTAATAAAAAAATAAAATACAAGTACTTTGTCCTTCCATTTCTGACACAAGAATCATAGTCTCAGCTTCCATCATCAGGTTATTAACACCATTGTAGAAAATACCCACCATTTTTCCCCATCTCCAATCTAGATTCAGACTGTGCCCCTCATCTACTCTATACTCCAAATATTGATTTATTTTGACTAAGAGACACAAAATAACTGCCTTTTAATTCCCACATAGAGGGGAGTAGATTAGAAACTCTGAAGTCAGATTGTTTGGGTTTTAATCCTTAATCTATCACGTTCAAGTTGTGTAATCTTGAGAAATTTGCTTATCTTCTTTTGCCTCAGTTTCTTTATTTGTAAAATAGTACTGATAGGATTGTGACAGTTCTTTGATATACACAACATAACTGGTAAAAATGGCTGGCAAATGGCTAGTGAGTGCTCAATAAACATTAGCTCTCTTTATTAGTCAGAGTTCTCCAGATGGTGGAGGCAGCATAGGTTCCAAAATCTTCAGGGTGGGTCAGCAAACTGGAGACTCAGGAATGTAAATGATATAGTTTCAATTAGAAAGCCAGAAAGTTTGAAACACAAGGAAGATGATGTTTCAATGAAAGTCCAAAGGCAGGGAATAGTAAGTGTCTTAGTTTGAAAGCATCAGGCAGGAAGAATTCTTTTTACTTTGGAGAAGATCAGCCCTTTTTTCTATTCAGGCCCTTAACTGGTTGGGAGACGCTCACTCCCACTAGGGAAGGCCATCTGCTTTACTCTGCCTGCTGATTTAAATGTTAATCTCATCTGGAAACACCTTCACAGAAACACTCAGTGTCAAGTTTGATTGGGGCATTTTGTAGCTCAGTCAAATTGACGCAAAAATTTAACTATACAATTATTACATGTATAACAATATGTATTTTTATTAGTAATGTTATTGGTAATATTTTAAAACATAACTATACAACTTATCATATTATATGATAAGGATTACTATATGAGCTAGTTAACTGGGCATTCAAGACCACCTGATATATATGCTTAATTCACATTTGTTAATTATAAAAAATGTCCAATTCAAATACCAAGTCTTTAGGTAGCAACATAATTAAACACTCACATTTTGGAGATGTTCTGCCTGCATTAAAGTTTCATCTTAGTTTTCTTTGGGTCTCAACTACCTTGTATGTTATATATACAATATTAAATATAACTATTTCATTAGGATGCTGTGAACATTAAAGAAGATAATACCTAAACAATGACTAGTACCGAACAGGTTGTCAATAGTGTGTATAAATATAATCAGCATTATTTTTCTTGTAAATTTTTAAATTCGGGGCCTTCTTTTCCATTCCAAAGGATAATAGCTTTAAAATAGACTAAAACTGTAGCTCTTTGGATGATTCATTGCTGAGCATTCAATCTTAAAGTTTTTAATATTTTCTTGACCTGAGATCTTGCAGCATTCATTATCATCATCAGCTTAAGTAGGTACCTAGCAAGCCTTCTTTATTTGTTGAATGAATGAAATGTATGTATGAGAAGAAATGAATAATGTTTTCTATATCTGGTAAGAAAGAAAAATAATATAATCTACAGTATACTTAGCATCTTGGTTTATATCTGTTTTAGTTTGTTTGGATCAGTAATACTGCATTAATTACCTAGCATTTATAAGAAAAAAGATTAAACTAGGATATTAAGTATATTCCAGGATTAAACTTAAAGATGTATTAAAGCAAATGAAAGCCAATTGTCCTCACAGCAGGAGGATTAGTTTTGCCTTAGTTCACGTAAAGAAGAGTAATGGAGAATTAAATCACCACAAGACACATGATAGTTTAGCACAATAAACTCATCAAAATAGTGTCACAGTAGTCAATACCACATCAGGATTTTAGAGTAAAGATATATTTTCAACAAAACAGTATTACCTAACATTTAACTTTGTTGATTTGAATTTTATTATTCATTTTTTTATATTTACTTTATAAGTTTTGTTTTTTTAAACTGTAGAAGGGCTCATAAGCATAAGAATATATGTTTAAGTTCATAGATTTCATACATGTAAACATTTGGTTAACAAAATCATAAAATAATATTGAACTAGGAGTTCATGAGATTTGTTTTCTTTCAAAAAGGAATCATGTAAACTTGCATAAGTACCATATGACCCAAGTACGTATTCCATAGAACTCGACCTGAGAACAGCTTGTTAGTGTGTAGATTTGGGTATTTGTGCCTCCAGAAGCATCACAGCAACAACACCAAAGCCCCATATATCAGAGTTAATCTGTGATGCAGGCATCAGTCCAGCTGGTGCATTCTACTGCTCTGAGTGCTTCTCTCTATTTTTAGTAGCAATTTATTTGGCGTGCAGATTGAGATCTTTCATGGGAATAACAAAATGACTCACATCCTAAGCTGCCCAATTCTTTTACGAGCCACCATGTGAGGATACACTATTGTGGACCTGAGATAGTTGGTAATTGCCTGTTTCCCTCCCTGCATCTACACTCATATGAACTCTCTTGAATAAATAATGAAAAAAATTCTTTTTTTCCCTACCCCAACAACCAAGTCTCATAATTAGAATTTGCTGCTTCTTTTAATACATTCAATTATCTACTGATTCAAGCATCTTCAGGTCAAATGTGTTAGAAAACAGCTAATTATGCCCTTTCCCAGGGGTAAGAAAATCTTTAAATTTAATTAAAAGACCTTAACTCAACTCCATCGCATTAGGGTCTACTTCCCAATGGATTTCCCATAGGGTGACTTAAAGGGCCAACCTCATACTAAAATTAGCACCAGTTATTACTTGTTATTTCTTTTTCTTTAAAAGAAAATTACATTTAGTTGAAGAATACTTTGATCATTAACTTTAGTCTCTCAATCATGCTTCTGCATTCACTCTTAAAAACCCAGATTAATTGAAAAAGCCTGCTCTCCAGTTTTAAAGTTGTTTACTTTCTATTTCTTGTGCCAATAAGTACCTTAAATGTAGACTATCATTTCTGAATCTCAATATTCTCTTTGACATACTAATCAACACATAAGCAAAGGTGGCAGAAACAAATCTTAAGAGAGAAAAATGTTAAGCACCACATCTGAGCCATGCAGGATTCAAGTATACAGGATGTTCTGACTTTTATGAGAGAAAGCTACAAAAATATTTTTCTATTTCCTCTTCCTAAATTGGAAAATTAAAATGGAAAGTGCTATCTTGGTTTGATATCTTCCAGGAAAGCCTGAAAGTCTAGCCAAATCTTGTGCTTTTTCTTTAGTTTTATGAATTTTAACTTTTTTTTGTTCAGAACAAACTTGTTTTATTAAAAATTGGGCTTACACAAAAATAGAAATCCAGATGTTGAAGGAAGCAATATGGAAAGAAGCAATTGTGTAATATCCTGAGATGAATTCCTTCCTTTCATTCATTCTTAGTCCCTGCTTTCCATTTCTCCTTTCCCCTTTTCTCTTCATTCTTTTTCTTCCCTTCCTTCCTCCTCTACTCCCTCTCATACTTCTTTCTTTTTTCTTGTTTGGCTAAATACTTCTAGAAGTCAGTTAATTACATGTGCTACAAAGTGATATCTCAAGATTCCTGTGGGGCTAACCCCAGTTCCACTCTCATTTCTCTTGCTTATTTTAATCAGAGTCATTAGAGAGTAATTAATGATACTAATGGTTCTTATGGAGAGCCATTGGAGATTTTTGAAGAGAAATGGCATCAGGAGAGTAATCTTTTAGGAAAATTCACTTATCAATGATGGGCAGGGTGGTGGACTCATTAGTTGTTGAGATTATAGTTCTCAGGCAGCAGTTGTGGAGGGGCTTTGTTTGAATAGCCTGGCACATCATTTATGGAAAGTACTTCATGTTGAGAGAAATTTAGGAAGAAGAATTAATCAATGCTAGATAGGATTTAGAAAATAAAGGATAGAGATTATTGTTAGCTTTCAAGCATGTATTACTAAGGCTGTTGGGAGTGTTATAAGTGGACACTGATGAGGAGATCAAGTTAGATGAAGAGGGTAATTTCAGTTTGGGGCATATTGCTATCCATGTTATGAACTTATTTCTAGGTGGGAATAACTGAATCAATTGGGGAAACTTGGAAAAAATTGGGGAAATTTCTGTGGTGTAGGATAAACTTGCTGAGGAAGAATTGATGTAATTAAAGGCATGAATCATCTTGACCACAGGTAAATTATATGATCAGAAAGAAGAAACTACTTCACTATGTTGCTGTTCTTAACAAAAACACTTTACAGAAAATTTCTAAAAAAGCTTGAAATCAGAAAGACAAGGACTTTGTTTTCTTTATAAGCAAAAGTTTTGGCCTTACATTAATGGAAAATATTTGGAAAGGAGAGAGAAACCTAAAAGTTTAAGCTATCCTATAGCTTCTTTCCTAATATAAAACGGAGTATTTGAGAAGCAGATGAACCTCCAGGGTAACCTGGGGACCTTGTTACTCACTTTATCAAATGTGGTTTGAATCAAGAGATTCCTTCACATTTTAAAATCCCTGGCTATGCTTTGTAGTATTAGTCACTATAGATCATCACAATTCAAATTAGAAGATACAAGACTTCATGTCATAAGAGTGCAGTCTTTTGTAAAGAGAAACATTTGATCCTGTGGTAGTTACAAATGCCATTGTTACCCAGGTCACAGAGACAACTGTCAAAGGAGTTGCTACCTAGGTGAAACAGAGGACTGACAGCAGCAAAGAAAAGGAGAAATTGAAAACTAGCTGGTGACCTGGGATATTGTCACAACTAAGCCAGGCCCAGAAAACCCATAGTATTTCAAAGGAAGATTTCTTTTCAGGGTGTGGGTGACGTTCAGACCTAGGTTAGCCACTACTTCTCTCTATGAGAAATGGTGTGAGGATAGAGCAGAAGGAGTCATATTACTTATCTATGGAACATACAGTGTGTCATATGCCTCCACAAGGCTTATCCCTTAATCTGGAAATTCCATTTTTCTCATGGGATTAGCCTTTTTCCCATGGAATAGCCTTAATGTTTGCACATTTTGAATGGGCTAGAATTGTCCCTGAGAAGATGAAGTATAATTGTCAGAGAAAGCCTCAATAATATTGTGATTTGTAATACCTAACACCTGAGACAAAGCACTAGTCTTCACACCATCTATAGGAGGTCAGTGCCTTTAACCTTATTTCATCAAAGAAAAATAACTTGTCCAAATTCATACAGCTATAATTGGCGTGTCAGCATTGCAATTCAACTCTCAGATATGAATGCCTTGCTCTTAATTATTACACTTTTAGAAATCACATTTGTGGGTAAATATTTGAAATAAGAAATGCTTTCATTCATTTCCTGGATTGTTTTTCTTGCTTCTTTGAGGTGATTTTACATTTTTTTTAAATTTAATTGAGCTTCCTTACAATCAATATTTACAATTCTTTATCATTTCAATATTTTCATTTTGGTTGGTATCCATTGCTAGACAGCTGGTATTCCCCTTTGAGTTTTTCATACTTCCAGAGATTTTTTTGTTGATTCCTTCTCATCTGAAGCAGCTGTCACTTATTTTTGGATTTTCCTAGATGGGGCTCTCCTCTCCCCATCAGAAGGGTGTGTCTGTAGCATATGTTAAGTGAGAAATTTTGGCTTTGCTTGTGGTGTTTCAATGGCAGTCTAGGTCCTGGATGGATGCCTATGTTTTGTATATATTTAGTTTGACAAAATCCAGTACCTTTTCATGATAAAAACCTTCAAACAAACTAAGCATAGAAAGAATATATCTAAAAATTATAACTGCCATATATGACAAACCACAACATACTGAATAGGGAAAAGTTGAAAGCATTCCCACTAAGAACTAGAACAAGACAAGGGTGCCTAGTGTCACCATTTATCTTCAACATAGTGCTGGAAGAAGTCTTACCCAGAGCAATAAGTTTAGAGAAAGAAAAAAGTGTATCCGTATTGGGAAAGAGGAGGTCAAACTATCTCTTTTGCTGATAACATGATCTTATATCTGGAAAACCCCAGAGACTCCTGGATAAATAAATTGAGCAAAGTATCTGGTTACCAAATCAATGTACACAAATCAGTAGTTTTCCTATATACCAATAACAGTGAAACTGAATGTCAAATCAGAAACTCAGTACCATTCCCAATAGCTAAGAAAATAAAATACCTAGGAATATTCTTAACCAACGAGGTGAAAGATCTCTATAAAAAAATATATGAAACACTTAAGAAAGAAATTGTAGATGACCTAAATGAATGTAAAAACATCATGTTCATGCATGGGCAGAATCAACACTGTTAAAATGTTTATACTACCAAAAGTGATTTACAGATTTAATTCATTAAATGAAATACTATGAAAATACTAGCATCATATTTCACAGATCTAGAAAAAATAATTCTATGTATTGTTTGGAACTACAAAAGAGTTGAATAGCCAAAGCAATTGTAGCAAAAAACAAAAAACAAAAACACATCTGAAGGAATCACATTGCCAGATGTGAAATTATACTACAAGCCTGTCATAACCAAAACAGCATGATATTAGCTCAAAAATAGAGATGTAGAGCAATGAAATATATCATAAACCTGGTTATAAAACTATCCACGTGCAGCCAACTGATCTTCGACACAGCCGACCACAATATACACTGGGGAAAAGAAATTCTATTCAATAAATGATGCTAGGAAAATTGGATAGCCACATGTGGAATATTGAAAGAGAATCCATATCTTGCACCATTCAGAAAAATTAATTCAAGTTGGATCAAACACTTAAATGTAAGGCATAAACAACCATAAGAATTCCAGAAGAAAGGATAGGAAAAACTCTTCTAGGTATTGGCCTCAGCAAAGAATTTATGAAAAAGACCCCAGTTGTAATTACAACAACATCAAAAATAAGTAAAGGAAGCTTGATTAAGTGAAAAAGCTTCTGCACAGCTAAGAAAATCAACAAAGCAAAGAGACAACCTACCAAATGGGAGAAAATATTTCCATGCTATGTACCTGATAAAGGGCTAACAAGCAGAATCTACCAAAAAACACAAAAATAAGCAGGAAAAAAAACTCCATTAAAAGGTGGGCAAAATACATCAGCAGAAGCTTTTCAAAACAGGATTGACAAATGGCCAATAATCATTTGAAAAAATGCTTAATGTAACTGATCATCAGGGAAATGCAAAGTAAGACCACATGAGATATTACCTTACCCCTATTAGAATGGCTTTTATTAAAAAGTTCAAAAACGATAGAGGCTAGCATGGATGCAGAGAGAAAGGAACTTTTATACACTATTGCTGGGACTGTAAAGTAGTACAATCTGTATGGAACAGAATATGAAGATTTCTCAAAGAACTAAAGTTAGATCTGTTTGCCCCAGCAATCTCACTACTGAGTATATACCCAAAGGAAAAATCATTTTATCAAAAGGACATCTGCACTTTAATATTTTTTGCAGCACAAATTACCATTGCTAAGACATGGAATCAACCCAAGTGCCCATCAATTCATAAGTGGATTTACAAATTGTGGTATTTGTATACCATGGAATACTACTCAGCCATAAAGAGTCAAATTAATGACTTTTGCAACAATTTGGATGGGACTGGAGACCACTCTCATAAGTGAAGTATCTAAAGAACAAAAAAGCAAACAACACATGCACTCACTATTAAGTTGGATCTAACCAACGAACACACCATGTTCACAGAGGGAAGTAAAACTCAGTGGAAATCAAGCCAGGGGAAAGGCAGATGAGAAGATTGGCAAACACCCACTTAGGTACAATGAACACTATCTGTGTGATGAGCATGCTTATAACACGACTCAAGCATTACAAGGCACTCCATGAACCAAAATCATTTGTATACCCATAATATTTTGAAATAATAATAATAAAAGAGAAATGTTTAATGTAATCAGAATTGTATTGACCAGTTTATGTAACCCATCCCTTGACTAGTGTTACTTAAAACACACTGTACCATCTCTTTTCATGATCTAGTTGGGTGTTGGAAGAGGCTGGAGGCAGGGAATAGTGATAGTTTTATTGCTGTCCCCAAACATTTGGAACATTTTCTCATTTGTTAATCAAAGACTGCCAAGTTTTTCACCATATTTTTAGTCTACATTTCAAATTAATTTACTATCCAAGAGCTTTTGTAATTTGGCCCTACTTTATTAATTCTAATGTATTCAATTTATTTCAAAACTCATTGGTATTTATGGAGATGTCTGAGTTTACTAAGCACTGCAATAGGGAGAATAAACAAAATACTGTATATTACTCTAGAATCCCATAAACATTTTTACACTCAAAGGTGTCATCCTATATGCTATATTAAAGGTATATGCCAAGTGTTATCAAAACAGGGAAATAATCTACCAATAAAGTAAGATGAAGCACTAGAAAATGTAAAATTTGCACTGGATATTGAACAATGAACAGGAGTTTGTCAAGCAGAGGAAGGATAGATGGGCATTTCAAGAAGAAGTGTGGGAGTGTGCAGTAGTTCAAATAATGGCAAAGGACTCAGTGAAGGACTAATTATATGCATGGAGAAAAATAATTGAAAAGAAGGCTTAAAATACAGAATGCAACCGGATTATGAAAGTATTTACCTGTAAAAAACAATAGTTTTTTAAATTGACATTTATTTTCTTTTTGCCATTCACTGTCAGGGATGTGCATAACCAACACATCTAGAGAGTCTCCATTTTCCAGTGTCCTTTGGCTGTAGATCAATCTCCTCTGCAAGACTGCGCTAAGGCCCAGAGAGAAAATCTCTCTGCTAGATCTCTTAACATGATTTATTTTGCACAGATTTATAACCTTAAATGAGTACTTAAGATTTTTCCCTGATGTTTTCTGGGAGGAAAAATTGTTTAAAACATGAGTTTTAAGAAAGGGAATCTTGTTTTTAAAAAGCATACTCTGTTTTGACAGTGTCAAGATAAATTAAGGAGACGGGACCTTTGTCTTTTTCCTCATATAACATTTTAATTCCATCATAATTTTCTCTTTGTTACACTCCAATACACTATGCCATTTCTTGACTGAAACCTGGTCCTTTTCTCATGTTCATTTTATCTTATAAGGCATAGAGCTTTTTCCCCTTTCAAATCCATTGCTATCTCTCCTTTAAGCTCTAGAAAAAGTCTTAGCTTCTCAATAGGTACATCAGGTCAGATTCTCCAAAAGGAAGTCCTAGGACAAGGATTCCTTAGCAAGAGATTTAGAAAGAAGTGTTGTGAGAAAAACTAGTAAGAGAGTAGGAAAGTAGTATGTGGAAAAGCAAGAGGCCAAACAAGGGGTCCAGCCTCAGTTTAATCTTTTGGGGAGCTATAGGGTGTAAATTGCACTTCACATTTGTCTTGTCTCCATTCAAGGTGAGTGAGTTATCATACTCCAGTAGTCAATCATTTGTTGTTGGCGTCTCCCACAAGGGAGGTGCTGGCAGTGGAAATTGCTGGGTACTGCAGAATCTCTGCCTCTGCAGGCAAAGTTGTTCCAGTAGCTTAAGGCCAGCTCTGAAGACAGTTGCAGGTGGAAACCATTAGAAGTAAAGCACACACAAGCTGGGGGTTGGATTCATCAAATGGGTGAAAGGGATTATAGAGCATCTGGATGGAGCAATGACAGGACCTAATAGAATAAGGCGTTCTCCCCTGCTCTAGCAAGACTAGTAAGTTCTCTAAAATTCTCTTAGAGTTATTCTGTCTGCCACGCAGAAAGTTAATCTGTGCTTTTTTTTAGAATGTCCCTTGATACCTGTAGGGAAAATTGAGCCCTGATCTTTAGCATAAGATTCGCTTTCTGCTTGAGAGACCTAGAGAATCAAGAGAATGGCATGTGAGTTGTGTACAGGCAGATCAGAAAGTTGGCCTCCAGGGGAGAATGTATTTGTGAGGTGTGGCAATAGTAATTATGGTAAAGATTCTCTAGACTCCAAAAGTCTCTTGATGCTATAGGCAGAGGCTATGTCTGATTTTGGCTATGTCCAAAAACAAAGGTGGAGACATTCTATCTGACCTACTCCACATCCTGCCTAATCAGTGCTAACGTCATACAAGCAGCTTTTATTTACTTCTTGTTTTTTATGATAATACATACAGCCCCTGGGTTTGCTGGGAGAACTCCTCCCAGAGTTCTTCAGTCTCCCAACACAGACTTTGTGTCAAGCCTCTTCATTTGTTACGTCATCTGGTGACCCCCAAGCCTCTTCAGGTACCTAGACTACTATTTTGCACACAGAATAAAAGCATTTTTTCCCCAAGTAATCTTGGATCTTTAGGAATAATTTCAAAATAGTTTTTCTCCTTGAGATTTTTCTAAATCTGGGAACCCAGCAAAGCTAAGAGAAGATCCTTACATACAGTATAAGCATCGGCTTCAGTAGGACCTTGTGCCCATTTCACTTCTAATATGAACCTTATGCTATTCCTCAGAGTCTATAATGACTCCTAGGGTTCAAGAGTGTGAGATAATACATCCATCAATTCAAATATAAAACCAAAGGAATGGAGACTAAGTAGTCAGCTAACAATAAAGTATCAAGTGACCATTGGTGGCTCTAAAATGCAGTTTCTCAGCCTGGAACCCAATCAAAGGTGTTCACTCCTCCAAGTAATACACTGGAAACTGGCTCATTAGGCACATTTTATAATGAAAAGCATTGTATAAAATTGATGGTGGGGACAGTAGGCCTTTTTCTTTTTTCATTTCTTTATTATTCATGGATGATAGCAATCTAAGACATTCACATGTAGAATGAAACCTGGTAAATTACTTAACTAAATCACCTTTCAAACTAGACTGGTAGGACCAAAATGAAATCCATTAATTTTTTTTTAAATCTAAATCCAAAATGAATATATTGTATTTACACATGTATTTTCTTTCTTATATCACTTTATCTTTTTGAAGGTGGGGTTGAAGCTTGGAGAAAAGCGTGTTGCTTATATGTAATCTTCCCTTTGCTATCAAGATTAAAATAACAACTTCCTGTTTGTGATAAAGAACTAATCAAGAAGCATCTAGACTGGCTAGAGCACAAAAGAGCAGCCCAGGAATAGCTCAGCATGGACACTAACAGGCCAGCTCCTTTCAAGTTCCTTTTCTAACCATATTTTATTTTATTTTATTTTATTTTCATTGAGACAGAGTCTCACTCTGTTGCCCTGGGTAGAGTGTTATAGTGTCTTAACACACAGCAACCTAAAACTCCTGGGCTGAAGTCCCTTGAACTCTAGCCTCAGTTTCCAGAGTAGCTGGGACTATAGGCACCCCCCAGCACACTGGTTAAGTTTTCTGTTTTTAGTAGGGACAGGGTCTTGCTCTTGCTCAGGTTGGTCTCAGAATACTCAAGCATTCCCCCTCTTGGCCTCCCAGAGTGCTAGGATTACAGGTGTGAGCTACCATGCCTCAGCTAATCTGCTGCCTTATCTTGACCTTTTCTCACTTGGAGATTTGAGAAAGTGGTTTCTTAATGCTTTTCTAAACTTTTCTGGT
Organism: Arctocebus calabarensis; assembly: GCA_963573935.1. Taxonomy (NCBI): domain Eukaryota; kingdom Metazoa; phylum Chordata; class Mammalia; order Primates; family Lorisidae; genus Arctocebus; species Arctocebus calabarensis. The sequence goes on from CAUYON010030723.1 coordinate 33,535, forward strand.
TGGAATAACTAAGGGAGGACTGTTGGAGCCATCTGAGATCTTGGGTTAAATCTGGTTGTTAGTCATTCAGTTGAAAAGATAAGGACATCCTTCATGTAGATGTTAAGTCTAAATAATATAAATAACTCTCTACTTTCCTCTTGTTCTGTGTTAGAATCATGAACCTTCTGGTTTTTGTTAGTTGTTTTACACTGAGAAATGACACTGTCAACAAGTTTCAAGCATTAAAGCATTAAAGTCCACACAAGTTTTCCGTGGACTGCTAATGCTGTGCAGTTTTTTAGATGATATGGAGTCTGATTAAGTAGTAAAAGTTCCCAAGGTTGGCAGCAGGAAATCTCAAGGATCTGAGACCTAATGAAGGTGACTGTGACAAACAGCCTTAGGCAGGAAAAAAATAACCAAATGGTAAGTTTTATTTTCTTATAAAAAAAAAAGTATTAAGATACATCTCTAGCATCAAATGCCTATTTAAGATAAAATAACAAAATACTCATTGTCATTTGTGCAAGGGATTACTACTATATAGAAATACTTAGAAAAATTAGCAGTCTATTAGTGTACTATTATTAGGATCTCATTAGGGTCTTAATGCTATTCTAGGCATGATGTATTGGTTCTATTTTAATTAGTCGAATCTCATTGCTTTTAGGACAACTATATTTCTCACAGCAACATCATCTATTCATTTATTTATTATCTATTCAAAAATCAATGTGTGCTCTTCTTTATTTACACAGCATTCACTGCTAACGTGTAAAGAAATGAGCTTATGTGTTCAATTGACAAGGGAATGATGTCAGTATGATACTGAACTTGTGTAGGCTTATGACTTGTCTCAGCACACAAATGTTTTGTGCTGTCCAGTGGTGATGAGTAAATGCTCACACAAATGAACACAGAAAGCTGTGGAGAAGCACCTATGTCCATTTCCACTACTCCTATTTTGGCATGTCCTCTGCTCTACAATTGATCATTGTTTCTTTATATCCAGTCTTTGTGCACTTTGCCCTCATTTGTCTCCATGAGTCAGCAACCTCAGCTCTTCTTTATAAGTAACTTTTTAAAAAAATCCAAAACTTTTTGTAGTTTCTTTTGTTTTTATTAAAAACTATAGCATCCTTTTAAACATTTTAAACTGGGCTAGAATGAATACTTATTGTGATTGTTATTGCTCTGGTTACAAAATTGGATAGGCTTTGAGTATCTGTCCCAATCTGTTTTTTTTCTGATAAACCCTATAATTATAAATGCTTTTGTAGGACCTGAGGTTTCCAGGAATATGTTGCTTTATTACAATAAGAACATGTAAACTTTAAAAAAAGTACTTCCATTAGCATGATGCAAAAATCTCTTATACAACCACAAAGACTCTTGTCCCTTTCTAGGAAAATTAAAATTCATAAATTTTCTTATAACTTTAAGCCAAGATCTCTGGATGATATCCATTCTCCTTAAGTTCTGTCACAAGCCCAACTGGTCCAATATATGGAACAGACTAGAAAGCTCAGTACCCTTCTAGCCCTCTATACAAGATGGTAGTGAAAGGGAGAGGAAAGAAGAAATTAGTTAAAATTTCTAATTACATACAACATAGACCAAGAAAGAAATATGAGTTAGAGCAGTATTTCTCATTTCTGAGGCTAGTTTACATGCAATATTTGAGAGTCATGATTTTCCTCTTACATCACCAATTCTGTATTTCTGGTGGTATTTTCAGACACCACTTATTTTGGTGGGATTCTCTGACCAAGTTGTTATCACTGATGGATCTCACTGCTTAGTAGTATTCCTTGTAAAGATTTGCTCTTGTCTTCCATTACATTTTACCACTGCAGAGAGAATTATAGAGGATTCTATGAGTCCTATCCATTATCCTCCCTTGCCCATTTTGTAGCAGCAAACTTATTTCCTATTGATAGCCAAGATAAGAGATCAATGTGCTGATAGAAACATTTCTTCATTAGGGATTGAAAATTTAAAAAAAAAAAGTCAAAGGGTATGGGAAACAAAATTTTTAAAGTGAATCATTAGATAGGTAAGTCTAATAGTAACAGGGGCCTCTCTCACTTTCAACTTTTGGTTCTAAGGCTCATATAGTCTGGCAATGGGAGAAATCACATTATGTACAGAGTAATTGTTCAGAGAATTTACTGTTGGTCACTACCCAAGCCTTTATTAGGTCTTCCTATTGTTTTAAATGTGCAGTAGATTTTAGAAAATGCAGTACTAAGTCTATTGGACTCATTTCCTATAAAGTGAGTGTTCCCTGGTGAGAAGCAATTTTTTTTGTGGTGCACCAGAGTCCCTCTGTGATTCCTCAGATGGTGATTCTGATATTAGCATAGTGGGCACAGAAACCCAAATGATCACCAGATAAAAATATCCAATTGTCATCCCTTCCATTTTAAGGATCCAAGGTAATTGAATTTCAACTAGAGGGCTGGCTTCTCTGAGATAGTTTCCCATATTGTGGGGAGGAGGGTGGAAAGGGGTCACTTAATATTGGTTCCTTCTGCTGACTGATTGATCACACATCAGTAGAAGTAAACAGGTCAGCCTTGGGGAGGAGAGCTCTGTAATATGAATTCCAGAAAAACCTTTATCCTTGACACCAAGGTTACTTTGTTTCTGGGCCTTTTTGAGCAGGGGTTAGAGTTACTATGGAAAGAGGATAACCAACATTTACAAGGAGGGTCATTTTTTTCCACCCATTATTTAAACCCTTCCTCACCAAGAAGGTCTCCAGAGGAATCTCACAAGGTGTTCCATTTTCAGCCCATTCTAAGAGGTCCATGCATATTCTATCAAGCTTCCTTGATGACAGTTTTACCATTTTGCTATCTTAGGATACATAGCCTTCACTGAGGCTATATGTTTTTCAAGTAAAAGCACACAATAAGGTATACCATGTAAAATTCTGCCTCACTAGGAGAATTTCCTTTATCTTTTAAGGAAGGACTAGTTGCTGCATCTATAATCAGACAGAATTCAGTTGTCAGTTCCTACAAGAACTGCTTGCTTCAGCTACAAGACCCATATTGTCCAAGGGCACAACTCTCCCCAAGGAATCTCATGCCCATGGACTGATTGAGATAGAAATATAAAGGTCTGGACATTTAGGCCCAAGGTAGGACAGGACTGATGAATATATGTTCAAGGTTCCTATGTGTTGATCAACTTTTGTTGGTTCTTTATCACCATTTGACTTCTCTCAATCCTGCTTTCATCCCTTCCTATTTCAGGTGTTGATGATAATATTAATAATAATAATAGTAAATGTTTTGCATTCCAAATCACATCTAAATATCTACTTCTAGTGTCCTGGAATGTTTTCTTTCTCAGTAGACTAGTCTAGGGGCTTACCAATAGGTAGCAGTTGAAGAAGGTTTGTCCATGAGGCAAAATTAGATACACTGAGTTGAAAGCTTACTGCTCATGCAAAATAATTGTTCTTTCAAGACTTACCTAAGGCATAATTTTTATGTATCACATTCATGTGATGATGGAGTGATTTAAGGCATACTTAATTGTATGGCTAGTGTATACTCATAGATTAAATTCAGTTATAACGAACTAAGGAAATGCGGTTACCAGTTAACTCATAGTAAGGTGTTTAGTTACAAAAGTAAGATTTGATTGTAAAAATGAGAGAAATAACTTCCCCCAATGGACATGACTTCACTCTCAAGCTCTGTGGATCTTATTTGAAATTCTTTGTTGAGACTTATTGCTCACTCCAGACATACCAAAACCTTGAAAGATGCTGTGAGCACAAGTGACCCACTGGATCGTAGAGAAGTGAGCTCTACTCTTTTAAAGTAAAGCATTTCTCAAACATTGAAAAAGGGCTTTCATGAAAGTGACAAATACTCATGACTAGATCCGTCTTACTGTTACATTTCAGAACAGCATGACAGGCTTTGTCATAGAGCAGAACGCCTTGGGATAAAGATGCATATTGGTGGCAATGACTCCTAAGCCATCCTGGAGTAGAGGATGTTTCAGGGAAGGATCCCTGAAGGGAATAACATCTAGAACAGCAGTTAATGACCCACAGGAACTATATTAAAGGGTTGCGGCATTAGGAAGGTTGAGAACTACTGATCTAGAATGAGATTTGTGAAATAAATTTGAATATGGGGATAAGAAAATAGGGAAGATAGCATGGCACCTGTGGCTCAAAGGAATGGGGTGCTGGCCCCATATACCAGAGGTAGTGGGTTCAAACCTGGCCCCGGCCAAAAACTGCAAGAAAAAAAAGGAACTACCAAGAAAATAGGTAAGATAATTCTCAGTGGAGGGAGTAGCATTGGCAAAGCAGTAAAGTAACAATATTAACAATATTGTAAGTTTTGAAATCAGCCTTGTATCTCATCTAATTTGCAGGAACTCTGATCTATCTGGGGAAAATGTGACTTCTAAAGATAGGGATTGTTTAATGTCTATGGGAGAGTTTCCAGAAAAATAATGTCCAAGGGTTATAAATGAATATTTTTGTCTTCTAAGCAAATGCATGGACATAGATTGATGTGAACTGATATTGCAAAAAATATATATAATAAGGCCCTCTGCCCTCAACATACATACATATACACATTGCCTCTTTCAATCCATGAGGATTTCTCTGTAAGGATATACTACCTTACAATGTGTCATCTCAGTTAAGAATGTAACTCAGCGATTCATAATTTATGGGCTATGAAATTCTTATCAGGTTACTTAACCTGTGAACTTTAGTTTTCTTGTCTGTGGTATACAAAAAATACATCACTAATTAATAATGTTATTGTCAAGATTGAGTCAATAAATTGCTCAGCAAAGTCCTGGATATGAGAACTACTTTAACATTAGCTATCACTTTATTGTTACTACTGGAATATCTGTATGCTATCCTATAAGCAGTAGAGTTTGGGTATGCATATTAGGATGGTGGGCTCATTTCCATTCTTTCTTCAGTCCTCTTTACTGTGATCTTAACTGTCTGACTTCCCATGATTCAGAATGACTATAGGCCTGGTTTTAAGTAAATGACATGGTTATGAAAATAATAGAAGATCCATTCACTTATGCCATAAAATCATTACATTTATGTATGTATCCAACACTGCCAAATTCTGAATGAAGGTTAATGTTCATGGCAGAGAAAAGTCATTAGCGCATTTATGAATTTGAATTCCATTTAGCTTTATTAACAAAAATTTCAGTGAAAGTATACATAACTAATTTATATTAATATCAAAAATAGCAGGCATATTTGTGATATGGGATAAACAGAGAGGCATTTTTATTATTCAGTCCACACCTTCTGTTTCTTACTGAGAATTAGGAGCCATGAAATATAGAAGAAAAGAGAATACAAGTTTCTTTTTTGTTAATTTTTTACTTCAAAATATGTAGGGGGTACAAATGTTTTTGGCTACATGGATCACTTTTGTAATGCTTGAGTCATAGCTATAGATATAGCCATCACCCAAATAGTGTTCATTGTATGCCTTTTCCCCCCTCCTCCCGACTTGAGTTCCACTGAGTTTTACTTTCCTCTGTTTTACTTGTTCATTGGTTAGTTTCAATTTAATAATGAATACATGTGGTGCTTGATTTTCCAATCTGAAATTTTGAGATACTTTTCTTAAGAGATTACTCTCTAGTTCTATCCAAATTGTTGTAAAAGGCACTAATTAACCCTTTCCTATGGCTGAGTAGTATCTATGTTATACATATATTTTATTGATTCACTTATGAATTCATGGGCACTTGCTTTTATTCTATATCTTTGCAATTTTGAATTGTGCTGCAATAAACATTCATGTGCTGATTATTTATTTATTTATTTATTTATTTTAGGGAAAGACTTGTGGGTAGATACCCAGTAGTGGGACTGCTGTATCAAAGAGTAGGTCTACTGTTACTTCTTTGAAGAATCTCTATTTTTTTTTCATAGAGGTTCTGAAGTGCTGTCCCATAAACAGTGTAGAATTGTTCCTTTCTCTCTACACTCAGATGAACATCTATTTTTGGACTTTTTAATAAAAGCCATTCTAACTAGAGTAAGGTGATAGATATTTCATTGTGGTTTTAATTTGCATTTCTCTGATTAGTGATATTGAGCATTTTTCATATGTTTATTGGCCATTTATCTATTTTCTCTCAAAAGCTTCTGTTCATGTCTTTTGCCTACTTTTTAAAAGGGTTGTTTGTTTTTCTTAATGATTTGCATATGGTCTTTATGGATTCTGGTTATCATTAGATGTATATCTTGCAAATATTTTCTCCCATTCTGTAGGTTGTCTATTTTCCCTATTGATTGTTTCCTTAGCCATACAGAGTCTTTTCAGTTTGAGCAAATCCTATGTATTAATTTTTGTTGTTGCCATAATTTCCCTTGGGGTCTTACTCATAAATTCTTTGCTGGGCCCAATATCTAGAAGAGTATTTCTAACATTGTCCCTAGAATTCTTATAATTTTATGCCTTACATTTAAATTTTTGATCCATCTTGAATTAATATTTGTAAGTGGTGAGAGATAGGAGTCCTGTTTCATTCTTCTGATTATGGCTATCCAATTTTTCCAGCACATTTTATTGAAAAGGGCTTCTTTTCTCCAGCACATGTTATTGTTTCCTTTGTCAAAGATCAGGCAGCTGAAGGTACATGGGTTTGTATTAGTGTCTATATTTTTACATTGATTTATGTCTCTATTTTTATACCAATACCAATAAAATATAAGAAGTAATAAAAAATATTCCAGGAGGTGGTGCTTGTGGCTTAAAGGAGTAGGACGCTGGCCTCTCATGTCAGAGATGGTGGGTTCAAACCCAGCCCTGACCAAAAACCACAGAAAAAAAATCCAGGAAAACAAAAGTGGATTTGTGGCCAAATTCTACAAAAAGATCTGGTATCCATACCACAGAAATTATAACATAGAGAAGGAAGAAATTCTTCTCATTTCATTTTATGAAGCCAATATTACCTTGATACCAAAACCAGGAAAGGATACAACAAAAGGAAAACTAAAGATCAATGTCCCTTATGAATGTAGATTCAAAACTTCTCAATAATATACTAGTATACTGTATTCAGCACCACATTAAAAAAATAATAATCCATCATGACCAAGTGGGCTTTATCCAAGGGAGGCAAGGATGGTTCAACATATATAAATCTATAAATATGATTCATCACATAAACAGAAGCAAAAACAAAGACTATGTGAGTATCTCAATAAGTGCAGAAAAAGCATTGGACCAAATTCCGCACCAGTTAATGATAAAATTCCTCAACAAACTAGGCACAGAACATATCTTTAAATTATAAAAGCCATATATGACAAACCCACAGCCAACAATATACTGAATGGAGAAAAGTTGAAAGCATTTTCACTGAGGACTGGAACAAAACAAATGTTCTTACTGTCATTACTTCTACTCAACATAGCACCAGAAGTCCTAGCCAGAGCATGAGAAGGAAATAAAAAGTATTCAAATCAGGAAAGAGGAGGTCAAACTATCACTGTTTGCTGATGACATGATCTTATCCTAAAAAACTCCAAAGACTCCTTCAAGAGGCTCCTTGAATTAATAAATAAATTTGTAAATATACAAAATCAGTGTACATAAATAAATAGCACTTCTCTATACCAATAACAGTCAAGCTGAGAGTCCAAAGACTCAATACCATTCACAGTAGTTACAAAAAATAATATAAAATACCTCACAATATACTTAACTAAAGAAGTGAAATTTCTCTACAAGGAATACTATGAAACACTGAGGAAAGAAATAGTAGAAGATACAGATGGAAAAACATATCATGCCCATGAATTGGCAGAATCAACATTATTAAAATGTCCATACACAAAGTGATTTATAGATTCAATGCAATCTCCATCAGAAAACCAATGTCATACATCACAGGTCTAGAAAAAGTAATTATATGCTACATTTGGAACCAGAAAAGAGATCGAATAGCCAAAGAAATCTTAAGCAAAAAGAAAGAATCTGGAGGCATCACATTACCAGACTTCAAACTATAGGTAGGTCACTACATAAGTTTTAAGATAGACTATAATAAGTTTCCTTATTTCACTTCCAAAAACCACAGTTAATGGCTTCCTTTCTCAGTCACCCATGCAAGTTTCAACTTACTCAGCTTATCAGTATTGCTAGGAGGGGCTTCATTTGTTTTTGTCCATGCGAATTTAATGTTTCTTGATTTTTGACTACCTCAAAACTTTTGTAATGATCCATGTACTATAAGGTTTTTTACACATTGTACTTCATATACTGTTTTCCAAAGTGCTTTTTGTCAGCTGTTGGAGAGTATTAATAGTTCTTATGTGAAAATGGGTTCCATGATCAATGAAGTTCAGGAAATACAGATTTTAACAAGGGTAAACAGAATTTCTTACTATAAGACAGCTCATACATTTTATCACAAAGTTTTATAATTTTATATATTACATATTTCCAAAAGAGGGGTGAGTAGTATTGTCTAGAAGAAATATAATGTAAGTCACATGCATTTTTAAACATTTTCTGGAAGACCCTATTAAACATGTAAAGAGGTGTATTTTTCTATAATATATTTTCTTAACCCAATATATCCAAAAGGCTATTATTTTAACATATAATCAATGTAAAATTACTGAAAAACTTCACATTTTCCCCTATAATTTATATTCAAAATATAGTACATAAACTTGTAGCACATCTCAATTCAGATGACCCATATTTCAAGCATTTAACAATCATGCACAGTGAATGACTACATTTGGCAATGCAAGACTGAACTATGCTATTATTTTTCAAACTTAGCTTTCCATGACTTAGTTTTCATGGGATTATATTCCATGAAATACATGTTGAAAAATACTTATTTAGGGTGGAGACTAATGGAAGGATTATCAGAAAAAAAAAGAATGAGATGGAAAATACGATCAAGGTATGAAATTTAGCTAACAGGAAGCACATGTTGTGTCCGTTGAGAATATTAACATTACACAGATATCACACCTTGGTAGATGTACCTATATGGAGGAGCAAACTGACATTCAATTGGATTGACCCATGAGCTGGCAGAAACAAAATGAAACTGCAGTCTTATGAAGAAATGGGGAGTAAGTAGTGCTTGGAGCAAGACCCCAGTAAACACAAGTACAGCTTAGCCAGGGACATCCTAATGCTCCAACAGAAGGACCCTCAACCCCTCAGGCTGTAGGAGGGATAGTGATTGCCTCAAAGTCCAGTCATTTTCCCATTCAAAGGGAATCTAGAGAATAAAAGATCCAGTTTATAGAACTCCTTATATATGCTGAGTCATCTGTAGATATTTTGGGTGAAATCCAATAGATGAGGGCTGCTAAAGAGGCATTTTGAGGTTTCAATCTCAAACAAAGCTTGACTTGACCCATATGCATTTTTTTTCATCTTGAAGAGATATAACCCCAGATGTTTCCCTACCTCCTTATAGTAGCTCAATGACTGCCTTGGCACTAAATTGTATCCTCCTGGCATCAATAAATTCATTGTTTACTTTCTCAACCACCTAGATTTCTCATAGGGCTTCAGGGCCAAAAAGAAGTTATGCATAAAGATTAAAATCGGCTTAAGCACTATGTGTCTTATGCTCAAACTGGAATTACAAGAGAACCTTTTTCAGAGACCAGTACAAAGCCTTTCTCCATTGAAAACAGGCTAATTTAGCAGGGCAAAAGAAAGCATAATCCTTCTTATAACATTTAATCAGGGGCGTCTTGAATTTAAACCTAAAGAGGAGAAGATGGTGGGGGCAAGGTAAGGAGAGAAGTAATTTGTATAATTGTATTGCTGTGGATGGAAACACCAATACCGCCAGATTTAATTATTCCTTTCATCTTGCCTTATTACACTCTTGAAGATCAATATGCTTGTTCTCTTCTTAAGCAGCAACGATTTCTACAATCTAAACATAAATTTAATCATGTGCTGCCATCTCGGTGTTTATAGACTCTGTCAAAGACACAGCCCATTATAATTATTTTCTCAATCATTTGCCACAAGAGAAACACTTCAGGCAACACTAAAACTTAACTTAATCACTAGAAACAATATCAGCTCAACAAATAGATCTTATTAGATGGCCATTTAAAAAAAGAGCAAAGCTCGTTTCCCAATACTTTAATTTTCTGCTAAATTTCAGATTGTATTTACATACAGAAATTGAGCTATTGCCACATTTTATATGAACCATAAATGAAATAGCATCATGAAAATTATTATTAAAACTGATTCCCAATGTAGCATATACAGATTTCTAAGTTATAAATCACTGGAAGTAGTTTGTTTCTTTTCTTTCCAAAAAAAGAAGTATATGTTAATGTTAAAAGTGAGTACAGCCTAAAGAAATAACTTAAAGTAAGTAAAATGAAATGTTTGGAGAATTAATACTCATCAGAAACTGCAGTTCAGATGACCTCCAAAACTCTTGGATTCAAGAGATTTTGAGATGAAACTAATTTAAATTACAAAACAAATGTAGAATTGTGAATGAAATCAATAATTTACTAACTATGAGCACATGATTTATAAATGGCACAATGTAGGGGTGTATGGTACACTGTTCAGGTGTGGGACATGACTATAAGAGGGACACTTCCTAACAAATTCGAATATTGTGACCTAGTTGTTTATACCCTCACATTAATCTGAAATTCAATAAATAAATATATTTCTCTGAAGGAAAATGAAATTTGCTTAAAGTTGTTTTAAATACAAAATTAGGATCTGTTAACATCATTTAGTTTTTTTTTTATATTTTTATATTGTCTTTATTAAATCATAGCTGTGTACAATAGTGCAATCAAGGGGTACAGTGTGCTGGTTTCATTTACCATTTAGTTTTAAAAATATGAACTTAATATATGCAAATTCATGACAAAATAACAAAATTTTTTCAATTTCTTTTCCAAGGAGTATTATTAAAATAACTTTAGAAGAAGCCCTAAAGAGTGAATTTTTTTATGATTTATTTAGACTCACAAAATACCTAGAGAAAAATAAAACAAATACCCTGTAGCTACTACCAGATTTTAGTTAAATCCACCATTTTGCCACAGTCACTAAAAAAAAAAAAAAAGCTACACATCCTATTTATTTTTTTTATAAACCCATCTCCTTCCTTGCCTCTCAATAAGTAATACTATCCTATAATCTTATATTCTTTATGTCCATGATTTTGTACTTTTAATAGTTAATTATATTAAATATGTAACACATTAGATGCATGTTTTTATACTTTAAGGAAATGACATTGTTGCTATGATTCCATGTGTGTGTGTGCATGTGTGTTTAAATCCACGGTTCCTGGCTCATAATTCCTATAACCATCGTTATAGTGTATTATTATAATGTTGGGGTACTTTGGGCTTTGGAAGTAGGCTAAGGAAACAGAATCTCTCTCTCTCTGACTTTCTTCAGCTTTCCTTTCCCCTGACCAGGGAATGACCTTACTCTGCTTGTGTGTCCTGAGACCCTCTTTTCAGAGACAGTCCTAGAATTACCCTACAGCAGTGGTTCTCAACCTGTGGGTCGCGACCCACAGGAACTGTATTAAAGGGCTGAGGATATTAGGAAGGTCAAGAACCACTGCCTATTGGAAGGAATGCTTCATAGACATGCCAAGAACCTGCAGCCACAGGGCCACGGGTGGCCTTCTGGATCTTTGAGTGTGGCTTTTTGACCAAATCCATATTTTACAGAACAGACACTTCTAATAGAGGGATTTATTCTGTGAGTTTAGATTAGGTTGAGAGGTCCCAGTTGGGAATCTGTAGGGCCACCTGTGACCTTGAGGCTGAGGTTCCCACTCCTACTTCTTTTTAACTAATCACGTCTTGACACAGTTAATCCAGGAGGAAAGCTAAACACGTGAATCCTGATGGGCAGGCCCATGCTCTGGACCTTTCTGGACCTTTCTCTATGTATTTCTTCATATTTTTATTTATTAGTAATCTTTGAAATATCGTTTTTAATAAACTGTGAGTGTAAGGAAGCATTTCCCTGAGTTCTGTGAACCATTCTACCAAATTAATTGAATCCAAAGAGGGGGTCATAGAAATCCCAATTACAAGCCAGTCAATCCTATGTTAAGGATTTGCAACCAGAGGGAAGGTGGGAATGGTCGTGTGGGACTGAGTCCTACACCTGTGCGACCTGTTGCTATCTCTGTGTAGGTAACGTTGGAACTGACTTGGAGGACACCTAGCTTGTGTCTTCTGCAGAACTGATTGCTTGCTTGCTGCTGGGGAGAAATCGTTCACATGTTTGATCAGAGTGCTCTGTGCTAATAATTGCTGTGGTTTGAGAGCAGAGGAAAAACATAATTTGAAAGATAAGTTTTTCAAATAATAGCCTATCATAAATAGCATTCTATATTTTTCTTTCTTTGCTTAAAATTATGTTTCTGAAATTTGTATTGATATACATTTATATGATTAGCACCAGTGCATTAATTTTAAGTCTTATGGAGGACTCACTGTAAAAGTACAACACATTATTATTGTTTATTCTCAAGTTGATAGTTATTTCCAGATTTATTGTTCTTTAATCCACTCTACTTAAACATATGTACAAGAAACATACTATGGAACCTGGTGAGAAGTAGAATTGTTGAGAGTCTGGGAAGGGCGTCTTTGACTTTATTAAGGCATCAAATTGCTTTCTGTTATGTTTTTCCAATTTGAGTTATAGGTAAGATTATATGGTATATGTAGGATTTCTAATTATTCCACATACCAAAACTTGTTATTGTGGCTTTTAACAACTTTGTAAATGTGAAATTTAAGTCAATTTTTAAAATTTTAAATTGCATTTTTCTGATTGCTACTAGGCCCTCAGTAACATGATTTCAAATGTTTTCCAGTTGACCATTTGTCTATACTTATTGTTTATGTTGTCTTTCTACTCTTCTTGTCTTCATTAATTTTATCTGTTATTTATTTCTTCCCATTTTCTTTGTTTGTCTGTTTTTCCAAGTTCTTTTTTTTTTTTATAATTTTATTGAATCATAATTCTGTACATTGGTGCAATCATAGGGCACGATTCATATACATTCAGAAATGTTTTGATCGTACTGTTACAGATAGCCTTCATGGCATTTTCTTGATCACTATAT
>CAUYON010030726.1:0-34057 GCA_963573935.1 Arctocebus calabarensis
ACAGAGCCTCAAGCTGTCACCCTGGATAGAGTGCTGTGGCATCACAGCTCACAGCAACCTCCAATTCCTGGGCTGAAGCGAGTCTCCTGCCTCTGCCTCCCAAGTAGCTGGGACTACAGGCGCCCGCCACAACGTGCGGCCATTCCTTGGTTGCAACCGTCATTGTTGTTTGGTGGGCCCAGGCTGGATTCAAACCCACCAACTCAGGTGTCTGTGGCTGGCACCTTAGCCCATTGAGCCACAGGCGCAGAGCCTATGTTTAACCTTTTGAGGAACAGCCAGACTGTTTTCAAAGGCAGCTGTACCATTTTACCTTTCCACCAGCAGTGAGGATTCCAATTTCTCCGCATCCTCCCCAACATGTGTCATGTGATTATTGCCATACTTGTGGGTGTGAAGTAGTATTACTTTGTGGTTTTGATCTTCATTTCCTTAATGACTAATGATGATAAGCATCTTTTCATGCACTTATTTTGGCCATTTTATATCTTCTTTGTCTATTCTAAATGTTCAGATTCTTTTCCCATTTTTAAACTGGGTTATTTGTCTTTTTATTATTGAGTTGTAAGAACCTTAGTAGATACTGAGCAAAAAGCTGATTGGAGCTCTATCTGCCAAGAACCAAAGTCTTATTTGCAGAGTCCCTGAAGTTTGGCCCCTGGGCACAAAGCTCTGTCCTTGCCTCCTCTGTGTGCAGCCCTGTTCAGCAGCTCACTCAGGCTCAGAGACAAGCCCCCTCAGAACAACCCTCTCTCACAGATAAGGAAACTGAGGCTTGAGGTGAGGAAACGACTTGTTCAACGTCTCATGACCCTTGAGAGCGGAGCCAGGCTCAAATTCAGATCTGTCAAACTAAACCCAACCCTCTCTCCAAACAATTTCTCTGCACATTTTCATGGTGTGCCTGGATGTTTTCTGCATTACAACACACTTAACATCTCTTGCATTCTCACTACGACCCTGGGAAGTGAGTCATATGAACATTATTCTCTTGTTTCACAGAGGCGGAAACTGAGGCTAAGAGAGGTGATGTGACTTTCACTAACCTTGAAGCCAATAAGAGTCAGAGCTCATGGTACCCAACCCAGGCACAACTGGAGCCCAGTGGGGGCCCACCTAAGGCCAGCCACACTTCCTGGGGGTTCCACCTTTCTTCTGGCCCAAACCCACCCCAAGTCACCAGGAAACTAGAGCAGCCAGTAGTCCACTGAGGAGGACCTGGGCTACACAAACTTCCTCTAGGGCAGCCCCACCCAGCACCAGCTGGGCCCTCTGGCCAGGCACTCCCCGCTCTGCCCAGACCCTGCCCAATAGGCCCAACCCAAGACCTTTGCTCCTAATGAAGGAGGACCTAGTTTCTATGGGTCTTGGGCTCTGTTTATCTTACTCTTCGGTCACCCTAGGGCTTAGGCATATGGGGAAGAAGACACAAGCTACATGATTTGAGAGATAAGGGCAACATGGACAATTACCTAGGCCCAGCACAGTGGGATCTCTCATCTCACTGAAAGAGTCTTTGGTTTGTACTAGAAGGCAAAGATCCCTTAATTCAGATAACACAGGTGCATATTAGAAGGGTACAGGCGAACCTTTTAAATGGTACTTTTTAGATTTTAAATGGTACTTTTTAGAACCTAAATGCAGAATACAAATGTCTTAACACAATGACTAAGAAAATGCCATGAAGGCTATGTTAATCAGTTTGATGAAAATAGTTCAGATTGTATATGAAACCAGCACATTGTACTCCTTGATTGCACTAATGTACACAGCTATGGTTTAATAACAATAATAATAAAATTTGTCTTTCTTTTTGTATGCTGGGAACTTTCTATGTCCTCTCTTCTAGCTATTTGAAAATATTCAATAAAGTATTGTTAACTATAGTCATTGTATCTAGCTATAATTTTGTATCCATTAACCTACCTCTCCCTACCCCTACTCCCCACTACCCTTCCCAGTCTCTAGCAACCACTATTTTTTTTGTTGTTGTTTGTTTGTTTTTGAGACAGAGTCTCAAGCTGTTGCCCTGGGTAGAGTGTCGTGGCATTACAGCTCACAGTAACCTCCAATTCCTGGGCTCAAGCGAGTCTCCTGCCTCTGCCTCCCAAGTAGCTGGGACTACAGGCGCCCGCCACAATGCCCGGCTATTTTTGTTTGGGTTGCAGCCGTCATTGTTGGTTGGCGGGCCCAGGCTGGATTCGAATCTGCCAGCTCAGGTTTACATGGCTGGCACCTTAGCCTGCTGAGCCACAGGCGCCGAACCTCTTTTTTTTTTTTTTTTTAACATATACATGTGTTAATTAGGTTTCCACTTTTTGCCTTCACACAAATTAAACGGCTTAAAATTTAATAACAATAACCATGTTTAAGATAGGGACTAGAAACAAAAACCACGTAAAGAATGAACGAAGATAGGCTCGGCGCCTGTGGCTCAACGGGTTAAAGCTTGAGGCTCTGTCTCAAAAAAAAAAAAAGAATGAAGGAAGATAAATACATTCAGAAAAGAAAACAGATGATTACTGCACCGAAATAGTAAGCAATATTAGTAATAATAATGCCAAGAAAGTAACGTTCACATTGTCAAATAAGACATTATAGAGTGCTTTGACTCTGAGGCTCAGTATGAAGTCATCAGTTAACTTCTTATTTTTTTTCCCAAAGTCTCAAAAAATAGACAACTAATATTACATAAATAAAAGTAAAGGAGAGTTTCAAAGAACAGATCATGCCAAATCTTATAAACAATAGAAAAAAGAAGAAATAGGGGCAGTGCCTGTGGCTCATCGAGTAAGGCGTTGGCCCCATATACCAAAGGTGGTGGGTTCAAACCCAGCCTCGGAAGAACTGCAAAACAGAAAAATAGCCGGGTTTTGTGGCTGGTGCTTGGGAGTCCCAGCTACTTGGGAGGCTGAGGCAAGAGAATTGCTTAAGCCCAGGAGTTGGAGGTTGCTGTGAGCTGTGTGATGCCATGGCACTCTACCAAGGGTGAAAAAGTGAGACTCTGTCTCTACAAAAAATAAAAATAAAAAAATAAAATAAAAGAAGAAACATTTCAAAATCATTCTACTTGATCTGGGTACTTGATATTGAAACTGGAGAAAATATATTGTTACAAAGGGAAATTACAAACATATTTCACTTATAAGTGAGGATGCAATATCCTAAACAACATATTAACAAGTTGAATTAAAAATTAATGTTTAAGTAATGTACTTTGGTCAAATTGAGTCCAGTTTATATGAGAGTTAGTCACTATTTTCTTTTTTTTCTTTACTTCACCCCTTCCCTCCTCCTCTCTCTGTCTGCTCTCTCCTTCCCCCTTGCCCCACTGTGTCATTAATTGTCACTAATTGTCCTCAAATCAAAGTTGAATACATAGGAATTCATGCTTCTCCATTCCTGTGATGTTTCCCTAAGAATAATGTGTTCCACCTCCATCCAAGTTAGTACAAACGCTGCAAAGTCTCCTTTGTTTTTGATGGCTGAGTAATATTCCATGGTATACATATACCATAGCTTACCAATCCATTCCTGGGTTGAAGGACATAGGCTGTTTCTACATTTTAGCACTTGTAATTAGGCCGTGATAAACAGCCTAGTACAAGTGTCTTTATAATAAAAGTTTTTTTTTCTGGGCAGCACCTATAGCTCTGGCCACATATACTGAAGGTGGCTGGTTGAAACCCAGCCTCGGCTGAACTGCAAAACAGAAAATAGCCAGGCGTTGTGGCGGGCACCTGTAGTCCCAGCTACTTGGGAGGCTGAGGAAAAAGAATCTCCTAAGCCCAGGAGTTGGAGGTTGCTATGAGCTGTGTGACTTCACGGCACTCTACCAAGAGCGATAAAGTGAGACTCTGTCTCTACCAAAAAAAAAAAAAAAGTTTTTTTTTTCTTCTGGATAGAAGCCCAGTAATGGGATTGCAGGATCAAATGGGAGGTCTAGGTTGAGTTCTTTGACCTTTCTCCATACTTCCTTCCAAAAAGGCTGTATTAGTTTGCAGTCCCACCAGCAGTGTAGAAGCATTCCTTTCTCCCCACATCTGCGCCAACATCTACAATTTTGAGATTTTGTGAGACAGGCCATTCTCACTGGAGTTAGATGGTATCTCAGGGTGGTTTTAATTTGCATTTCTCTAATACTTAGGGATGACGAGCATTTTTTCAAGTGTTTACTGGCCATTTGTCTGTCATCTTTAAAGAAGATTCTATTCATCTCTCTTCCCCATTGATATATAGGATTGTTGGGTTTTTTCTTGTAGATTAATTGAAGTTCTGTATATGTTCTGGTAATTAAACTTCTGTCAGATTCAATATGCACAAATATCTTTTCCCATTGGGTAGGTTGTCTATTTGCTTTGGTGTTGTCTCCTTGGCTGTACAGAAGCTTTTCAGTTTAATTAAGTCCCATTTGTTTATTGTTGCAGTTGTTGCTATTGCCATGGCAGTCTTCCTCATAAAGTCTTTCCCCAGGCCAATATTTTCCAATGTTTTTCCAATTCTTTCTTTGAGAATTTTTATCATCTCATGCCTTAAATTTAAGTTCTTTATCCATCTTGAATCAATTTTTGTGAGTGTAGAAAGGTGCACATCCAGTTTCAATCTTTTACATATGGATATCCAATTTTCCCAGCACCATTGATTGAATAGGGAGTCTTTCCCCCAGTGAACGCTCTTGTTTGGTGTATCGAAGATTAGATTGCTGTAAGTTGTTGGTTTAATTTCCAGGTTTTCTATACGATTCCAAGTATCTATGTCTCTATTTTTGTGCCAGTACCATGCTGTCTTGACCTCTATTACCTTGTAATACAGCCTAAAATCTGGTATGGTGATACCCGTGGCTTTGTTTTTATTACTAAGAACTGCCTTAGCTATACGTTTTTTTCTGGTTCCATACAAAGCTCAGAATCATTTTTTCCAGGTCTTGAAAGTAGGATGTTGATATTTTAATGGGCATGGCGTTGAATCCATAAATTGCTCTGGGAAGTATAGACATTTTAACAATGTTGTTTCTTCCCAGCCGTGAGCATGGTATGTTCTTCCATTTGTTAAAGTCCTCTGCTATTTCCTTTCTTAGGGTTTCATAATTTTCTTTAAAGAGGTCTTTCACTTCTTTTGTTAGGTATATTCCTAAGTATTTTATTTTCTTTAGGGCTATGGTGAAGGGAGTTGAGTCCTTAGTTAACCTCTCATCTTGACTATTGTCGGCACATACAAAGGCAACTGACTTGTGGACATTGATTTTATATCCTGAGACATTACTGTATTTTTTGATGACTTCCAAGAGTCTTGTAGTTGCGTCTTTGGGGTTCTCTAAGATCATATCATCAGCAAAAAAGGAAGAGTTTGGCCACCTCGGTACCCTTCTGGATGCCCTTTATTTTCTTGTCTTGTCTAATTGTATTGGCTAGAACTTCCAGCACTATGTTGAATAGCAATGGTGACAACCTTGTCTGGTTCCAGTTCTAAGAGGAAAAGCTTTTAGTTTTACTCCATTCAGTAAAATATTAGCTGTGGGTTTATCATAGATAGCCTTGATCAGTTTAAGAAATGAGCCAACTACACCTATACTCTTCAGTGTTCTAATTAGAAAAGGATGCTGAATTTTATCAAATGCTTTTTCTGCATCTATTGAGAGGATGATATAGTTGGCTTGCTTCTGTTGGCTTTGCTTCTGTTGATATGGTGGATAACATTTATGGACTTTCGAATATTAAACCAACACTTCATTCCTGGGACGAAACCTACTTGATCATGCTGTATGACCTTTTTATGATAAGCTGTAATCTATTGGCCAAGATTTTGTTGAGAATTTTTGCATCAATATTCATTAGTGAAATTGGTCTGAAATTCTCCTTTTAGTTGGGTCTTTACCTGGTTTTGGTATTAGAGTGATATTTGCTTCACACAACGTATTGGGGAAGATTCCTTCCTCCTCAATTTTTTGGAATAATTTCTGTAGTATAGGAATAAGCTCTTCTTTGAAAGTTTGATAAAATTCTGGTGTCAAGGCATCCGGACCAGGGCATTTTTGTTGGGAGATTTTTTTATTGTTTCTTTGATCTCAGTGCTTGAAATTGGTCTGTTCAGGAGATCTATTCTGTCTAGGCTAAGTCTAGGAAGAGGGTAAGATTCCAAATATTGATCCATTTCCTTCACATTGCCAAATTTCTGGGCATAAAGTTTCTTGTAGTATTCAGAGATAATCTCTTGTATTTCTGTAGTATTAGTTGTTATTTCCCCTTTATCATTTCTGATTAAGGTTACTAGAGATTTTACCTTTTTATTTCTAGTTAGTCTGGCCAAAGGCTTATCTATTTTATTCATTTTTGAATAATTCTTTTGTTTTCAATTTCATTGATCTCTGATTCAATTTTGGATATTTCTTTTCTTCTGCTGGGTTTAGGCTTAGATTGTTCTTCTTTTTCCAGTTCCATCAGATGGCTTGTGAGTTTGTTGATACGCTCTCTTACTGTTTTTCGCATGTAGGCTCTAAAGCAATAAACTTTCCTCTCAGGACTGATTTTGCTGTATCCCGTAGGTTTTGGTAGTTTGTGTCTTCATTATACTCAAGGAAGTTAATGATTTCCTTTTTTATTTCTTCCTGCACCCAAGTGTCATTCAGCATAAGGTTGTTTAACTTCCATGCCTTTGTGTGAGGTTGAACATTTTTATTGGAGTTGAGTTCCACTTTTAGTGCCTTGTGGTCTGAAAAGATGCAAGGTAGAATTTAAATTCTTTTGATCCTGCTGAGGTTTGCTTTGTGTCCTAGGATATGATCAATTTTGGAGAATGTTCCATGGGACGATGAGAAGAATGTATATTCTATATCTTTAAGATGGAGCGTTCTATATACATCTATCAAGCACAGTTGTTCTAAAGTCTCATTTAAGTCTCTAATATCTTTATTTAATTTCTGTTTATAGGATCTGTCCAGCTCTGAGAGAAGGGTGTTAAAGTCCCCTGTCATTATGGTGTTATAGGATATCATATTGCTGAGACTAAGCAAGGTCTGTTTCAAGAATCTGGGAGCATTTAAATTGGGTGCATAAATATTTAAAATTGAAAGGTCTTCTTGGTGTATTTTTCCCTTAACTAATATGAAGTGATCATCATTATCTTTTTTAACTTTAGTTGCCTTAAATCCACGTATCTGAGAAGAAGATTGCAACCCCTCTTTTCTTCTGAGTTCCATTTGCCTGAAATATTGACTTCCAACCCTTTAATTTGTCTTTTGATGTGAGGTGTGTTTCCTGCAGACAGCAAATAGATGGCTTGTGTTTTTTAATCCAGTCAGCCAATCCATGCCTCCTCAGTGGGGGATTCAAGCCATTGACATTTATTGAGATAATTGATAAGTGTGGTAGCGCACTATTCATCGTATTTTGTGAAAGTCCATTGGTTAATTTTGTCTTTTGCATCATTAGGGAAAGTTCTGTCCTATATTTTCTGGGTGTTTACTTTGCTGAAGGTCCATTGTGATGGTCAGTATGTAGGACAGATTGAAATATTTCCTGTAAAACTGGTCTTGTGACAAATTTCCTCAGTTGGCATATCAATAAAAGATTTGATTTCTCCATCTATTTTATTTTATTTTTGAGACAGAGCCTCAAGCTGACGCTCTGGATAGAGTGCTATGGCATCACAGCTCACAGCAACCTCCAATTACTGGGCATAAGCGAGTCTCCTGCCTCTGCCTCCCAAGTAGCTGGGAGTACAGGTGCCCGCCACATTGCCTGACCATTTTTTGGTTGCAGCTGACGTTGTTTGGCAGGCCAGGGCTGGATTAGAACCCTCCAGCTCAGGTGTATGTGGCTGGTGCCTTAGCCCATTGAGCCACAGGCTCCGAGCCTCTCTATCAATTTTAAAGCTTAACTTAGTGGAGTATAGAATTTTGGGCTGGAAATTGTTCTGTTTAAGTAGGTTAAAGATAGATGACCATTGTCTTCTGACTTGAAAAGTTTCATTAGAGAAGTCTGTGGTCACCCTGATAGGTTTGCCCCTGTAGGTCAGTCGGTGCTTACTCCTGGCAGCTTGCAAGATCTTTTCTTTTGTCTTGACTTTAGATAAATTCATCACAATGTGCCTTGGAGAAGTACTATTTGAGTTGAGGCGACCAGGGGACCGATATCCCTCTGAAAGGAGTATGTCAGAATCTTTGGTGATATTTGGGAAATTTTCATTTATAATATTCTCTAGAATGGTTTCTGTTCCTCTGGGGCATTCTTCTTCTTCAGGGATACCTATAACTCATATGTTTGAATGCTTCATGAAGTCCCATAATGCTGTCAGTGAACATTCTGCTTTCTCTCTCTTCTTTTCAGTCTCTTTAACTATCCAAGTTGTCTCAAGAGCCTTATCCTCTACCTCTGAGATTCTTTCTTCTGCATAATGTAATCTGTTGTTGATACTTTCTATTACATCCTTAAGTTCCCTGATTGACTGCTTCAGTTCCTTCAGCTCTGCTATATCCTTTTTATAGTCTTCATATCGTTCATCTCTTATTTGATTCTGTTTTTGAATTTCCTGTTGGTTATTATCGACTTTCTCAGCAATTTCTTTCATTGCTTTTTGATTGTTTTCCACTTTCTCAGTAATTTCCTTCATTGTTTTCATTATCTGTATTTTAAATTCCCCTTCTGTCATTTCTAACATTTCTTTATAGGAGGAGTCTTCTGCAGTAGCTATCTCACAATCCCTAGAAGGGGTTACTCTGGCCTGGGATTTCATGTTGCCAGGATTTTTCTGTTGATTCTTCCTCATGAGTGCTTTCTTGTATCTGTTTCCTTACCCCAATTTTCCTTTCACTTCTTCTTGCTCTTTAAGTTACTGTAACGCTGACCTAAAGTTTTAATGAGCCCTTCTGGTACGAGACCAGAAGGATGAAAAAATTGAAGAGCAAGAGGGGAAAAAAGATTTAAAGAAGAGAGAAATGAAAAAAGAGAGAAAGAAAAGGGGGTAAGTAAAAGGAAATTTTGACAAAAAAGAATAGAGGTAGTGAAAGAGAGAAACAGGAGAAATATAGGTGTGTAGTAGGGTACTAGGGCCCAACCTTAAAGACCCCCAACCTCTGGGGGTGGTGGGTTGGGTGATTCCCTTGAGGACAACAGCTCTTTGCCAGCCAGCTCAGACACAATACCCCACCTCCACCTTGTTTGGTGGACTCGAACTAAAACAAACAAGCAAAAACCCTTATGGGATAAAATTAGGGGGGAAAAATAGGGACAAAAATGAAATTCTAATTATTGAAGAAGGCAAAAATGGAAGATTGTATTTAAACTAGAATGGTGAAAAGAAAAAAGAAAAAAATGCCAAAGAAAAATGTTGGAAAAAAAAAAGAAAACAAAAACAAAAATCCCAAAACTAAGAAACCAAACAGTATGTATATCTTGCTGAGTATTGACTGGGCAACCCGTGATCTTCTGAGGTATGAGATGTTAATCTCAATGTTGATACAGCTGTATGAGATGAGGACTGGAGGCCTCTGCTAATTACTGAGACCCTGCAGGCTTGGGAGCCCAAATAACTCTTCAGCCCATTCAAAAGACACTCCAAGCCATAAACCTTGGCCAAGCAGAAGCTTTCCAGGGAAAACACTTACCCCGGGATCTCTCCTGCTGTGGCTGCCTGCTGATCCAGTGCGCCAAGTCCACTCTCCCCCCTATGTTCCTGAAGGCCACCGCTGTCAATCTGCCTAACACTTGGGTCTCCGCACTTGCCCAGCTTCTCTATCCCCGCTTTGGGCATTTCAGTCAATACCTAAGTTCTCTGGGCTGATCCTGGCGCTGCAGCACGCAGGGGCAGCCCACAACCAAACGATTTTAGCTCCTTTCCGGCTCAGCGGCTCAGTCTGGTGTCCCAGGCAACACCCAAAGTCATCCGCACAACGGCCTAAGATCTCCCAAGGCAGTTCAATCGAATGTCCAAGTCCAAAAAAACCAAAACAGCCCCCAGGTAAGACTTTTCCTGCTTGCAATCTCGCCATGGCTTTGGTTACAGCTGCAGGCAGCCTCCGATTGAACAAACGCACCCTCCACTTGCCAGTTTTCCACCGCTTCTGTCCTGTGGGGTCCAGAAGTTTCTCACTGACCTCCTGTATCACCAAAGGGAAGCCTCTGGGTGAGACCCACCAGCCAGAGATACCTGGGGTCCTTCTCTCCACTCTCACTGCACCAGGCTGCACAGAAGCTGCTACTTGGCCCCCATCTTCCTAACAGGTTTTACTTTGTAGCAATTACTTCATAACGCTGCAGAGGGAAGCAGAGAGCTGCTGAAAGATTAATAATTCGGCCATCAAGTTGGTGGCCTGAATCTTGTTGTTTTCTCCCCAATTTGTCTATTAAACACATGTTCATGATAGGATTATTTAAGAGATTATTTTAAGGTATTTAATGCAAGTTTTTATTGTTTATTAATGATAGAAGGAACATATACTTGAAAACTTGAAGTCAAATATGTTTATGTTGTATTCACTGACCTAAAGCAAA
Source organism: Arctocebus calabarensis (assembly GCA_963573935.1). Lineage (NCBI taxonomy): Eukaryota > Metazoa > Chordata > Mammalia > Primates > Lorisidae > Arctocebus > Arctocebus calabarensis. The sequence goes on from CAUYON010030726.1 coordinate 10,488, forward strand.
AGGTAGACTCTAGCCAGCCACTTCATTATAGAGTGTCAAGAATTTAGAGGAATACTTTTTAATATTTTTGCCAGGTTACACCAAGATTTAAAATTACATCATTTGAAGTTCCCTAGCTTTAATTTGGGGGGATTTTGTTGTTTTTATTAAACAAGTAATTCCAACGACTTCTAATACTGTATTTTAAACAAGAGAATTAATTCATATAGGGTTTATAGCACAATGTCTGGCCCATAGTTTCCCACACTTTGGCTTTTAGTATAAGGCACTGATGTGAAAACTTCACATTCATCTGCTATATATAAGTCTCTGCTTCTGGGTGGAAACTGGAATATGGAGTTTTACCTCATTGAATGAGTTACACAGCCATGGACTCAGACATCAAATTTAGTATGGCTAATCAAAGCAAATAGGATTAGTATGCTAAAAAATATGAATTTGCAAGGTAATATTATAGTCAAGCTATTGTTATTTGCTTTACCAGATAGGCTTCGCTTAGCAATACTATGGTATCATTTTCATCTTAACCAGTATTATGAAGTAATTTATCTTTTTTTTTTTTTTTGAGACAGAGCCTCAAGCTGTCACCCTGGATAGAGTGCTGTGGCATCACAGCTCACAGCAATCTCCAATTCTTGGACTCAAGTGAGTCTCCTGCCTCTGCCTTCCAAGTAGCTGGGACTACAGGCGCCCGCCACAACGCCTGGCCATTTTTTTTTTTTTTTTTTTTTTTTTTTTGGTTGCAGCTGTCGTTGTTTGGCGGGCCCGGCCTGGATTCGAACCCGCCAACTCAGGTATACGTGGCTGGTGCCTTAACCCATTGAGCCACAGGAGCCGAGCCGAAGTAATTTATCTTCTTCATAGAGCATCTTCTTTTTTTGTTTTTTTTTTTGAGACAAAGTCTTACTGTGTTGCCCTCAGTAGAATGCCAAGGCATCACAGCTCACACCAACTTCAAACTCTTGATCTTAAGCGATTCTCTTGCCACAGCCTCCCAAGTAGCTGGAACTACAGGCACCCACCACAACGCCGTGCTATTTTTCAGCTGTAGTTGTCATTGTTGTTAGTTGTCGACCCACAGGCACCGAGCCTAGAGCATCTTCTTTTTTTTGCAGTTTTTAGCCGGGGCTGGGTTTGAACCCTCCACCTCCTGCATATGGGGCTGGTGCCCTACTCTTTTGAGCCACAGGTGCTGCCCTAGAGCATATTCTTTATACAAAGCAATATGTAATTTTTTAATTCCTTTTTATTTTATTAAGACTAATTGTTGACCTGGCGTGATGGCTCACACCTGTAATCCTAGTACTCTGGGAGGCCAAGGCGGGTGGATTGCTTGAACTCACAAGGTCAATACCAGCCTGAGCAAAAGTGAGATCCTGTCTCTACTAAAGTTGGAAAAACTGAGGCAAGAGGATCACTTGAGCCCAAGAGTTGGAGGTTGCTGTGAGCTTTGGCACAACAACACTCTACCCAGGGCAAAAACTTGAGACTCTGTCTCACAAAAAAAAAAAAGACACATTTGTTCTTTCCACAAGTCACTTTATAGGCCCTCTAAGAAGTCACAAGTGAGAATCTTTGGATCTAAGCTACATTTAGAAACTGGCTATATTTTTTTTTTTTTTTTGAGACAGAGCCTCAAGCTGTCACCCTGGATAGAGTGCTGTGACATCACAGCTCACTGCAACCTCCAATTCCTGGGCCCAAGCGAGTCTCCTGCCTCCGCCTCCAAAGTAGCTGGGACTACAGGTGCCCGCCACAACGCCCGGCCATTTTTTGGTTGTAGCCGTCATTGTTGTTTGGCGGGCCTGGGCTGGATTCGAACCTGCCAGCTCAGGTGTACATGACTAGCACCTTAGCCGGTTGAGCCACAGGTGCCACTGGCTCTCATTTTTTAAAAAAAACTAATTTGGGGGCAGCACCTGTGGCTTAAGGAATAGGGCTCAGGCCACATATACCAGGGATGGCAGGTTCAAGACCAGCCCTGGCCAAAATGGCAACCAAAAAAATACCAAAAACTATTTCTGGGGGTGCTGGTGGTGACAGTCTCATTTTTATGTTGTTGTCATTGTTGTTTGGTGGGTCTAACCCACCAGCCCCAGTGTATATGGTCGGCGCCCTAGCTGCTGAGCTATAAGCGCCAAACCAAAAAAAAAAAACTAATTTTAAGTTCTTGATTCTTTAATTTCATTTTTCAGAAAGGACACTTGTGATGGCTTCCATTCCCACTTCCTTTTTGGATAAATGAAAATTAACCCATATATGATACAGATTCAGGGTAATTCTGGAATTTGAGTCATTTGTTCAACAAGCATTTATTAGTGCCCACAATAAATAGTCAAAATTAGTTTTCTTAAAGAAAATATTTTCCCCCTGGCTCGGCGTCTGTGGCTCAACGGGCTAAGGCGCCAGCCATGTACACCTGAGCTGGTGGGTTCGAATCCAGCCTGGGCCCGCCAAACAACAATGACGGCTGCAACCAAAAAATGGCCAGGCGTTGTGGCGGGCACCTGTGGTCCCAACTACTTGGGAGGCAGAGGCAAGAAACTCGTTGACCCCAGCCAGGAATTGGAGGTTGTTGTGAGCTGTGATGCTACATCACTCTATCCAGGGTGACAGCTTGAGGCTCTGTCTCAAAAAAAGAAAAAAAAAAATGGTTTCCCCTGTCAAGAAATTTGTGGCTGAGCTAGGAAGAAATTTAAGTATCCTTGTATTTTTATTTTAGATACTGTCGTGTTTTATTAACATACTCTAGTTCGCATGTAAATATGGGAGGCAGTAGTTAGAGCTTTATCTGTCCTGTGAAATATACATTCCCTGAAACTTAGCACAGTGCCTGCATGTTATACATTATGTGCTATAAATGTGTTGAATAAATGCCATTATTGAAGTAGGAATTTTTTTTTTTTGAGACAGAGTCTCACTTTGTCACCCTCGGTAGAGTACCATGGCATCATAGCTCACAGCAACCTCAAACTCTTGGGCTCAAGTGATTCTCTTGCCTCAGCCTCCCAATTAGCTGGGACTACATGCACCTGCCACAACATCTGGCTATTTTTAGAGACAGGGTCTTGTTCTAGCTCAAGATGATCTTGAACTCCTGATCTCAGCTCACTCCTCGGCCATGAGCTACCACGCCAGATGGAATTTAAAGTCTTTACTGAACACATTGTATTTACCTCTTCAAGGATGAAAACCATTTCCCAAGTAAGGTATTCCATATTAACTTTTATTTTAAAATCCTTTTTTTATTATTTGTTTTTATTTTGTTTTCTTTAGAGACAGAGTCTCTCATTTCCAAGGCAGGAATGCAGTCCTTGCTGCAATCTCAAACTTCTGGGCTCACGTGATCCACCTACCTCAGCTTTCTTGGGGCTATTCCTATCCTCTGCATAGCTTTGTGGTCAGCCAATACCTGGTCGTAGATTTATGTTCAATATCTCAAACCAGTAAGGACTTCACCCCCAGTGTGGATCTATGTGTAAAATCAGAGTATATTCAAAATCCAGGCGGTATGGCTTGGTGCCTGTGGCTCAGTGGGCTAAGGCGCCACCTGAGCTGGCGGGTTTGAATCCAGCCCGGGCCCGCCAAACAACAATGACAACTGCAACCAAAAAATGGCCGGACATTGTGGCGGGCGCCTATAGTCCCAGCTACTTGGGAGGCAGAGGCAAGAGACATGCTTGAGCCCAGGTACTGGAGGTTGCTGTGAGCTGTGATGCCACAATACTCTATTCAGGGTGACAGCTTGAAGCTCTGTCTCAAAAAAAAAAAATCCAGGCGGTTTCAAGTCTGGCCCAATTGGGCCCTCCCATGTGTCCTCAGTGCATGTCCATAGGCTCTGTGAGTACAAGCACGTGTGAGGAGCTTCAGCTCTCTCAATTGTCCCCCAAACATGCACCATCCCTAGGCAGCCAGGGATATTTGGACAGCTTCCCAAACACCTCTATGATGGTCTCTTCCTACATCTCCCTGTAACAATTCTGACTAGCCAGTGGGTCCTTCCCAGCTCTCAGCGGGGACTGCAGCCTGAGACTAGTAAAACCCTGACCTTCTCCATTTGCTTGCCACTCACGTTGCTGCTTGTGACTGACAGCACCACTAGGCATGGATTATTTTGTCATCAGCTGGTTAGTCACAGCCTACCTTGTGCTGTTAGAATTACACATTAAACTGGGGGAAAGAGTTGGAGCAGTCCCTGGCAAGTATATCACATATTTCTATGGTTCTTTCCTGCAATTCAGTAGTTTCTCATGAATATGTGTTACTTTGTAAACCTCTAGTCAGTTTTCAGGGCACTGCAGTGTTTGGTTTTATAGTTGGTTTTTAGGGATGAGGTTTGGCAGCCTCCCTAGTTTGCTACATCAAAAATTAAACAGAGAGACGGGATGCGGTGGCTCAGGCCTGTAATTCCAGTGCTCTGGAAGGCTGAGGCAGGTGGATTGCTTGAGCTCACAAGTTAAAGAACAGCCTGAGCAAAAAGCGAGACCTCCGTCTCTACTTTAAAAAAGAAAGAACTGAAGCAAGAGGATCATTTTGAGCTCGAGATTTCGAGGTTGACGCCATAGCACACTACCTACAGCAACAGCTTGATACTCTTATCTCAAAAAAAAAAAATTAAACATAGTTTTTTTTTTTTCTTTTGCTGTTTTTGGCCAGGGCTGGGTTTGAACCCACCACCTCCGGCATATGGGGCCAGTTCCCTACTCCTTTGAGCCGCAGGCACTGCCCTAAACATAGTATTGAGCATTAAACTGTGTAAATATTTTACAGAGTCAAAAAATAAAATTAGGCTCAATGCCCGTAGCACAGTGGTTATGGGTTCAGCCACATACACCGAGGCTGGCAGGTTCAAACCTGGCCCAAGCCAGTTAAACAACAATGACAACTACAACAAAAAGTAGCTGGGCGTTGTAGTGTACACCTGTAGTCCCAGCTACTTGGGAGGCTGAGGCAAGAGAATCGTTTAAACCCAAGAGTTAGAGGTTGCTATAAGCTGTGACATGCCACGGCACTCTACCAAGGGTGACATAGTGAGATTCTGTCTCAAAAATAATAATAATAATAATTAAGTTAAATCAGAAAGAATAAAAAAGCAATCAAGGCTTAAAGTTAACTACAAACAGAAACAAACTTATGTAACTATAACAAATTGATTATTTAGAGAAGATAATTTCAGTAACTTTGGCAGCTACTCTGTGCACTTTTAAAGTTAGAAAGAACTGCAGTGAAACCTTCAACTTCATATAATAGGTTTATTGTTGGTAGTGATATTTGTATAGTCACTTTGAAACTTTTTTCTCAAGCTGTCACCCTGGGTAGAGTGCTGTGGCATCACAGCTCATAGCAACCTCCAAGTCTTCGGCTTAAGCGATTCTCTCACCTCAGCTTCCCAAGTAGCTGGGCCTACAGGTGCCCGCTACAACAGCTGGCTATTTTTTGTTGCAGTTGTCATTGTTGTTTACCTGGCCCAGGCTGAGTTTGAACCTGCCAGCTTTGGTATATGTGGCCGGCACCATAACCACTGTGCTATGGCACCAAGCCACTTTGAAACTCTTCTTTATTATAGAATAGAGCAAATTAGTGAATATATTACCAGTCCGAGAGCTAAAGTTTTCATTGTAGGGGAAAGTAAGGAAGAATACTGTGCTGTTAAATTTCACTTATTAAATATTCTTTATACTGATGGGGGTTTCTTTGTTTGGGAGTTGTTTTGGTTTGGTTTAGGATTTTTTTTGTTTTTTTCTTTTTGAGATAATCTTTGCTGGGTTTGTTCACTGAGAGAACCCAAAAGCAGTAACATCCTAGTAACCCTGAGCACACTAGCACCCAGATCTTGATTTCTAAATACCATTTCACACTAAAAGGATACAATATTCTTTGGAGAGACAGCCAATTCCAGGTCTAGGGCAGGCAAAGTACAAAATATTGCACATGGAATATTATGTAAACCTGGAACAAAGGTCACTCTTGGGAGGACAAATGTAAGTGAAAGGCCCATGCCGAACCTGGACGTGTGCTAAGGAAAGCCTGAGCAGGAAATCCTGGGGAACTCAGTACCTGGAACAAAGTAGAAAAGAAGAGCCTCTTTTGCTCAGGGAGCTTAAAAGCATTCCATAATCCATGAAACCATTTAAGCATTAAGTAACATTCCAAACTTTTTGCAATGCTTTTATTGTTTTTATAAATTTTTTTTTAAATCTGTAAGGCAGAATTGAATTCTCAGATTAGAAGCAGTATGTACAGTCTGCATTTAAAGAAAGATCCTGTGGGAAAGGAAGTTAAAGGTGGCCCTGGGGAGGAAATATGATTTGTACTAGACTTTGAAAAATAAAGAAAATTTTGTGTGGGGAATTGGGTGGAGGATGCATCCCCACCTTGGAATGCTTTTCCATAGAAAAAGAATGGGGATGCATCAACAAACAAATGGAATGAAGAGTAAGCATGGTAAGTTTTGAGAGACAATAATAATATCAGACTGTCTAGAAGGGATACCTTGTATTGGGTAGTAACATGAGATAGGTTAGGTAGGTTCAAACAGAAGCTTAATGTACTTACAAAGAACAAGAGATTTCTGAATCTTAACTTTCTCAGTAAAATGAGTGAAAACCTCCATGCTTACTTCTCAGAATTGTGTTGAAAAGCAAATGAGCTTTGAAAACACAATGTATGGGACAGCAGATTTTAAGCAGTGAGATGCTATACTGGTGTAGGTTGTACTAAACGTTGAATGCCAAGCTGAAAAGTTTGCAGTTGCAGTAATAACTGTTGAAATAAATTTTGTCAAAAGCATTGTCTATTTGGGGGTTTCCCTGGCAGTTTCTATAATGACTTACAATGCAGAATAATGTCATTATGTCCTCCTGAGTTTCCTGTGATGGGGAGGAATAATGAGTAGAGCCCTGTAAAATTTCTTTGGATGTCATTCCTGTGGAAGTATAATTCAGAAGCAGTTGTTACCCTGTGAGGCCTCTCTGGAACGTGTTAAAAGGCATTGTGGAGGCGTATGAGAGGCCTTAACCATGCTAGAAGCTTCTGTTCATGGAACAAAACCTGGAAAGATGCCTGTGATCTGGCTGCAGAATATGAGCACAGCCAGCTCTGTGTGTGTGAATGCTCCTGGACTTAGCATGCAAAGACCTATACACTGTAGACTTTGTCCTTGAATTTCACTAACATTATCCAGCATGCATGTCACCCTTTGGAGAAAGAGTATATTCAGGCTGCAGAATAAACCCCAATCTTTGTAGTGGGATCAGGTGCAGAGCTCTTGACACCTCTAGGAAATAGTTAAACTTTTCTCTAACAGCTATATTTAGCTGTTTCCAAGAAGATGTTCTATATGATATTGATAATTGCATTAATCTCCAATTTATGCAATCTGTGGAGAGGAAAGAAGCTGCTCTTTCCCAGTATTTACTGCTTTTTTTTTTTTTTTTTTTTTGAGACAGAGCCTCCAAGCTGCCACCCTGGATAGAGTGCTATGGCATCACAGCTCACAGCAACCTCCAATTCCTGGGCTCAAGCGAGTCTCCTGCCTCCACCTCCCAAATAGCTGGGATTACAGGCACCTGCCACAACGCCCAGCCATTTTTTGGTTGCAGCCGTCATTGTTGTTTGGCAGGCCCGGGCTGGATTCGAACCCGCCAGCTCAGGTGTACGTGGCTGGCGCTTTAGCCCGTTGAGCCACAGGCGCCGAGCCAGTATTTACTGCTTTAATGGGCCACTTGGGTGTGTTTTATCAGCCAAAATAATAAGATGCCTCCCTTAGAATAATTAACTTCAGAATTCCATTCTGGAGCCCTTCACTTTGCTAGTTCAACTTTAGTCCTCCCAAAGACATGGTGCACTTTTCTCCAGCTGGCTGCCCCTTATCAGTAATTCCTTTCTGAGTGTATTTTGGATTTAGGCTTTGCCCACTGGGAACTTGATGTTATAAATTTACCAGAGAATGACTGGTCTCCTAAAACACACACACTCTCGTACACACACTTCACAAAAGCCTAATCTGACAGTCTGAGTGAGTCATCTGTTCATAGAGCAACAGACGAGATGACTCTGAAGAATAGATTATGGATCAGAAAGTTGCTTGAGAAAAGCAAAGGAATTAGAAAGTTCTTTTTTTTTTTTTTTTTTGAGACAGAGCCTCAAGCTATCAGCCTGGATAGAGGGCTGTGGCATCACAGCTCACAGCAACCTCCAATTCCTGGGCTCAAGCGAGTCTCTTGCCTCTGCCTCCCAAGTAGCTGGGACTACAGGCACCCACTACAACACCCGGCTATTTTTTGGTTGCAGCCATCATTGTTGTTTGGTGGGCCCAGGCTGGATTTGAACTCGCCAGCTCAGGTGTACGTGACTGGCACCTTAACCCACTGAGCCACAGGCGCAGAGTCGAAATAGAAAGTTCTTAAAGATGAACAGTAAGCTCTCATAATTTGATGACTTGCCTTTCTCTAGAGAATTTCCATTTTTCAAGTAACTTAACTGGATATGTTTTGTTTTCTTAACTACAATATCCAACCCCCTTCATTTTTTCTTTTTTAAGACAGAGTCTCACTTTCTTTGTAGAGGGCTACAGCGTCATAGCTCACAGCAACCTCAAACTCCTGGGCTCAAGCAATTCTCTTGCCTCAGCCTCCCAAGTAGTAGGACTACTGGGGCCCACCACCATACCCGGCTATTTTTAGAGACGGGGTCTTGCTCTGGCTCAGGCTAGTCTCGAACCCATAAGCTCAAGCAATCCACCCACCTCAGCCTCCCAGAGTTCTAGGATTACAGACGTGAGCTACCGCACCTGGCCTACAACCCCGATCTGGAGGAATTCTCTTGTGTTGTAATCTTGAGTGGCAGTAATCCCTGTCTGTACATTCTCTGGCAGCCAAATCATGTGACCTATGCTTTGGGTATTTCCACTGAAGATCCATCTAGATCAAGTGAAACAAAGAAAAGAGAATGGTTAGAATTTATTTGCTACCAGTGCAGCACTGTCGAGGATACACTTTCTCAATAAAAGGCACTCATACTTTCTGCTTCTTGGCTTAAAAGGTCTGCCTTGAGTTCTACCTATTTGCCTGATCTTTAAGCCTCTCATTTGATTCTGTGACCCCTGATATCTTTCCAATAAACCTGTCCCCTAAAATTGTTTGCTTAGGTCATTTGCATAGGACAGCATCTGTAGCTCAAAGGAGTAGGGCACCAGCCCCATGCCGGAGGTTGCGGGTTCAAATGCAGCCCTGGCCAAAAAAGAAAAAAAGAGTTAAGTCATTTGTTTGCTTCCCCAAACCCTGAACAATGCAGTAGGAGATTGTTACAATCCGAGCACCTTTCTTATGGGTAGTTCTAGACAAATGTGGCCACATTCTTCTATTTTGATTCCCACCATCACCACTACTTGTTTTATTTTTTCTTAATTTCCTTAGAATAACCCTTCCTCATATGTTGTATCTTAAATGAATTATGATTTGTATCTGTTGTATGTATTTGTTAAATTGTATAGATGCCATAAAAATTGGATTCAGTTTATACTTACCTTTTAATTTCTTTACTGAGATTCATTAAGTGCACTGTTTCATCCAGAGTATATTAATAAGGCATTTGGGAAACACCTTGATCTCGTCAATAGCACATTTACAGATCTTCTCAAGAGAATATTTTTGCTTTGGTTTCTAACGTTAAGAATACCAAGGGCGGCGCCTGTGGCTCAGCAAGTAGGGCGCCGACCCCATATACCGAGGGCTTCGGTTTCAAACCCAGCCCCGGCCGAACTGCATCAAAAATTAGCTGGGTGCTGTGGCAGGCGCCTGTAGTCCCAGCTGCTTGGGAGGCTGAGGCAAGAGAATCGCTTAAGCCCAAGAGATGGAGATTGCTGTGAGCTGTGACTCCATAGCACTCTACTGAAGGCGATAGCGTGAGACTCTGTCTCCACAAAAAAAAAAAGAATACCAAATGTTTGGGTGGCACCTGTGGCTCAAAGGAGTGTGTTTGGTGGGTGTTTGGCATCTGTGTGAATTTCTGAGTTGAAAGAAGCTATTTAGGTTTTTTCAAATTTCTTTTATGTTAGCCTGCTAACAGCATATTGCCCTGACCTTGAAGACATGGCTTGTTTTCCCTAATGCATTCTCTCACCATTCTATATGCCTCCTTCATACAGTATTTAATTACTTATTTTACAGAAAAGTAATAGCTTATTATTTATTGAGTTCTTACTAATCACTGTATTGGTGGCTTTACATACATTATCACATTAACCCAAAAACATTTGTCCACAGAACTAATTAAAGATTCATTTTTTAGATGAAGAAACTAAGTCTTGGAAAGATTTTGAAACTTGTCCAAGATCATGTAATAACCTAGAATTTGAATTTTGCTGGTATGCAAACCAGTGGCAATGTTATTTAGTTTCATTTCTGAGTGAATAGAAATTAAATGATATCTGAATTACCATTCCATGCAAAAGATGCAAACATAGATAGCAAAGAAAGATGCCAAGAAAACCTAGGTTTTGTGTCTTTTTTTTTTGGTAGTTTTTGGCTAGGGCTGGATTTGAACCCGCCACCTCCAGCATATGGGGCCAGTGCCCTACCCTGTTGAACCATAGGCGCTGCCCAAGTTTTGTGTCTTAAACAATGAAAATACAATTGATAATTAGCCAGAGGGACATCTGTTTTCCCACTATCACTGTCTGAGGTTTTGGTAAAACTGATCCAGTTATTTTTTTTTTTTTTTTTTTTTTGTGGAGACAGAGTCTCACTTTATCGCCCTTGGTAGAGTGCCATGGCATCACACAGCTCACAGCAACCTCCAACTCCTGGGTTTAGGCGATTCTCTAGCCTCAGGCTCCCAAGTAGCTGAGACTACAGGCGCCCGCCACAACACCCGGCTATTTTTCTGTTTTGCAGTTCGGCTGAGGCCAGGTTTGAATCTGCCACCTTCGGTATATGGGGCCGGCGCCCTCTTTTTTTTTTTTTTTTTTTTTAAACTGATCCAGTTCTTAAAAGCCAGATTGCTGCCTATTAAATAGACTCGTATGTAGAGAAAGTTTATTTATAATATTATAAGAAATTATATAATTCTCTGGTCTCTTTCAGAAAAGAAGAGAAGAGAGTACTAAACTAAAGGAGGAGGGAAATGAGCAGTTTAAGAAAGGAGGTAAGATAACTGAAGGCTGACGTCTGCTCGTCTTGACTCCTCATCCAGTTTTGGAGTCTGTGAAGAAGTACTAAAGATTACTTGGAAACAACTAGCAAACCCAAGCTACTCAACAATGTAATGTTGCTTCTCAACACCTTGGAATTTTAGGTTTTTTACCAGGCCAAATTGTTCTCAGCTACCTGTGACCAGTTAACCATGTGTTTCTTGGCACAGGCATAGTTTTTCTTTTCTGAATATCACCATCTAGAAATCGGGGGTAAATTCTCAGCTATTGCTTTGGAAACACTATCCTTGTATATTTTACGAGACTTTTTGCCCCATTGCTGTAAAAGCGGGGTCCCCTTTTTCTCACTTGCTGCAATACTATAATATAAACCCAACAACTGCATCTGGCCTAGGGAAGCACTTTGCTTGTTCTTTGGTTGCTCCTTTTTTTTTACTTGTCCATACTGCTTCAGAAGGTTACTTATTTTTTTTTTTTTTTAGAGATGGAGTCTTACTTTGTCACCCTCAGTAGAGTGCTGTAGCATCACAGCTCACAGCAACCTCCAGCTCTTCGTCTTAGGCCATTCTCTTGCCTCAGCCTCCTGAGTAGCTGGGACGACAGGTGCCTGCCACAACACCCAGCTATTTTTTGTTGCAGTTTGGCCGGGGCCAGGTTCGAACCTGCCACCCTTGGTATATGGGGCCAACGCCCCACTCACTGAGCCACAGGTGCCACCCAGAAGGGTTATTTTTCTATGTGCCTTTTTCTTTAGATACCTTAAGGAGATGTTTGTCTTTTGTGTCCTTCCATATTTCCTAAATTTACTTAGAAATAAGTCAGGAGTCCTTCCAAGAATTTGGGGAAACTATTTGATCTTATAATAGCATTCTTTCGAACCTCAATATGCTTTAGAAATCAAGGAGCATTAACATTTTTCCCTGCTTTCAGGTTTTAATATTTTTATTATATCTTTGTTTAGCAATTATTTCCTTTTTTCTAACAGAACTAATGCTTCTAATTTTAAAAGCACATTTCTTCATATGTTACTGTTATTTTATTTTATTTTATTTTTAATGGTGATAACTTTTAATAGTTATATAGTGACAACATACCAATTTTCATATGTGTACATACATTTAAATATAGTTATAGACCATAAATACCCATATGACAAAATAATCTACTTCAAGGCAGAAAAAAACACCTTTCCAACTAAATAAACAGCCTTAATACTGAGAAAAACAAATGTGAGGTAATTTTTCATCAAAAGTGACTATACCCTATATTATTTTTACTATAAAAAATTCAAGTAGTTATAAAATCCTCGTCTCATATCTCAAAAATGGAACTTTAATACACACCCTCAAATGAAACAAAAATTTTGATTATAAATAGATAAAATAAATAGTTACTTCTGCTGAAATTCAATCAGGCCATTTTCGTGTATGTCTATATGGGATTGTCATTGTGAATAAGAAATATCTGTCCCTTTTTTAATCAAAGTATATTCTAATTATGAAAATATTTCTTTTAAAAGATTGCTTTTCATAGGATACACACTGATTAGTATTTTAACTTTTAGGAACATATGTGTACTGGTCTTGAATCAATTTTAACTGCATCAGGTGAAAAGTCAAGTTCTATTTTTTTCATTTTTCTTAGTTATACAAAATCCTCTTATTTTATGTTCAATGTACAAGAGTTGACTGGCACCAAGTAATCCTCCTATAAAACGCAATTTTTTCAAAGTTATTTTCCAGTTTTTCACACTTTCCAGTTAACCCCATGGAACACATTTAATGAAAGTCATCTGAACAGAAGCAATACAATTTGAATCAGAGCCAACAAATTAACTTATTTTACATTAGGTAGTGACCTATGCAATCAATATTCAATATATAACATTCAGTGTTCTCAGAATGAAATTTGTCCTTTTAACAAGACAATATATATAAACCAAATAGTATACAGTGCTCCGGAGTTGGCATTGAACAGCCAAAAAAAAAAAAAAACAACTAACACTGAACTGTTTCTTTCAGCCTTAATCTTATTTTCAACTCCTTTTACATCAGGCTAGGCAATGACCTTCAGCAAAAATAACAAGAATAATTTTCTAACTAAAAAAAAGTGTTATTACATCCCTATTTTCAATATTCTTCCATTCTTGTTTTAAAATAAAGTAGTTTCACAATGTCTCACATCCCCCAAAATAACATGAAAACCCCAACAAATTCTTTTGAGTATTCCATCTTCAGTTTAAGGGCATCCACAAACAAGTGAATGCTCCTCCTCATTCCTCTCAATTACAATGAGACCCCTCTTCGAATTGATGAAGTTTGAACCACTTGCACACCTATTGTGGGAAACTTCCCATTCGAAGGAGTACCCTTATGCAAAAGTTTTTGTTGCAATCAGGTTCCTGAGCAGAAGAGCTTGGTTATCAGATTCAGAAGTTTCTGACGGAAATTCATTTTGTCTCCCAGTCTCCTGACCTGAGCTGCACATTCCTCTTCAAGCTCAGTCCTCGCGGGGCTCGGTTGTGCGCTCTTACGCCCTTCTTCCCGGCCATCTCGGCAGGTGCCGCCACAAACTCTGCTGCGGACCCGGGGCACCTTGGGCGTCTGCAGGATGCGGAGTGCGCGCGGGCAGCCGGGCGAGGCTGGGTGGCTGGACAGGAAAAACCGAGAAGCTGCCAAGCGCGCACAGTCGTGCTGGGAACCTCTGCGGTCTGATCTTTCCTAATTTTTGTCATCTGTAATTCCTTTTCTGTGATCTTTTACTTTTATTATTGGCTTCCTTTTGCTAACTTTGGACTTAGTGATTTTTCTTGTTTCTTTAGTTATATTATGAGGTGGGGGTGTATTTGAGATATTTCTTCTTTTTTGATGGAGACATGGACCCTTATAGATTTCACTGATAAGAACTGCTTTTGCTGCATCCGATAAGTTTTGGTATGTTTTGTTTCCATTTTAATTTGTTCCAAGATAACTTATAATTTTTCTTTTGACAACGTCTTTGACCCATTGGCTGTTAAGGAGTGTGTTGTTTAATTTTCACATATTAGTCAATTTTCTAGTTTTCTTCCTATTCAAAAATTTTTATAGTAATCAGTTTCTTTTTATAGTGTTTTATTTGCTGTACTTAAATAATTTTAGAACTTTTCTATGATTTGTTGTTCCAGTAACCCCAATTTAGAGTAGAGCTTTGGAGTTAGACAGAAAGCCTAATTTTCAGTTCTAATTTGGCTATTTAGTAGCCATGTCCTTATACAGATTTTAAGCTTTTTTAAGTCTTACTTTGTATATCTTTAAAATTGATATTATAGAAGAACCAACATCATAAGAATAATGTAATGATTAAATAAATGAAATATATATATACATTTTTCCCAGTGTCTAGCTCATAATGTTTATAAGTAGTAGCTGTCACCATTACATGTTCAAAACCATAGTGAAGATAGAGTCCTTTGCAAGCAGAGATTATACCTCCACTATTAAATAAGGTTCTTAATTGTCTTTGTGAAACTTCATATTCAGACTTGGATTCACCAGGATTCTATGTTTTTTCTCACAAGGTAGGCTTCTTTAACAAATAAGTATCTTTTAAGACTTAAAAGATAGTACTTAACCTAATCCAGTTTCCTCCATTTCTGTGCACCGGTCCAGTCACCTGAGATTATTTCTTTTGGATCTTTGTTTTTAAAATTCTGACTCTCAGTATTTCCAAGTTGCAACTAGACGTACCTTACCTTGTTCACAGCAGCAAGGTTTAGACCATTTGACAATTTGCGATCTAGTTAAAGCAACCAACACTTCTGAAGAGCCTATTGTCTTCTAGGGCAGCTCTCGATTAGAAAGACAGCTCTGAATTTTAAGGTTTCAGGGGTGTCAGACCTTCAACCCACAGGCCACAGGCAAATTATATTTGAGGCCTGTTTTGCTTATCTGTGGTGTTGGCGATCACAAAAATTAAAACAGACCTTTTATTTGCTCATCAGCTTTTGTGTTTGTGTATTTAATGTGTGCCTGAAAACAACTTTTATTCTTCCTATGTGAGGCAGGAAAAAGAAGATTAGATGCTCCGGGACCGTAACTGAATTATGTGGGTTGATCAGTCCATGGAAAATTGATAAGGGAGGATTATCAAGGTTTTCTTCTAGTCTCTCCTCTATCAGGCCTCTAGAGACTACTTTGAATTGAAAGGAGTCCCTTTGCTGGATAAATTCCAGCCCCTATTCAAAATGAATATAAAGAACATAAAGATAACAGAACTTTATTTTATTTATTTATTTATTTATTTGAGACCACTCCTTGGTAGAGTGTTGTAGCATCACAGCTCACAGCAACCTCAAACTCTTGGGCTTAAGCAATTCTCTTGCCTCAGCCTCCCAAGTAGGTGGGACTACAGGCACCCACCACAATGCCCAGCTATTTTCTTGTTGCAGTTGTCATTGTTTAGCAGACCCGGCCGGGTTCGAAGCCACCTTCCTCAGTGTATGTGGCCAATGCCCTAAGCACTGAGCTATGGGCGCCAAGCCTAGATAAGAGAACTTTAGATTCTTTAATCCGTTTCTTATTCTCACAAGTATGTATATAAGTAGATATACTTGTTCTCTCCAGCATACACACTTGTAATAGCTATAGGAGTTATGTATCAAGGTTTGGGAATGACCTAAGTGTTACTAGCCTTTTACAAATACTAGTAGTGAGCTCTGCTTTTCTTTCTTTCTTTTTTTTTGACCGGGGCTGGGTTTGAACCCGCCACCGCTGGCATATGGGGCTTTGAGCCACAGGTGCCACCCATGCTTTTCTACTAGTAAATAACCATATATTCAGCTGATAAGGTTTTTCAATGTTCAAACCCTTTTATTTAAAATTAATAAAATTAAATATAATACATAGTCTTAATAACTGCCTTTTTTCCTTCAGTGAAGACACATGTCATTTAGAAAACTATTTTTATCACAAGAAAGGATATGTTTTAGATAGTTCATATAGCTAAACTTGTTAAAACTAAGGAAATTATTCAATCATAATATATGGGTTCATATATTTATATATTTACTTTTGTAGGTTTCTTCAGTTACTGGCGTGGCAATTTGGCAAATGTTATTCGGTATTTTCCAACACAAGCTCTGAATTTTGCTTTTAAGGACAAATACAAACAACTATTTATGTCTGGAGTTAATAAAGAAAAACAGGTAAATATGTTTCAGTATCTCTAAAATTTTCTAAACAGTGATTGTATTTGTCTTACCTTTGGTGTTTTATTTGTGAAAGAGATACTCCAATGGAAGAAAACATAATTAAAACAGAACATATTAACTGTTAACATTATAGTATATATTAAGTTATAGAAATTATATATGAAGAACAGAATTCTATTAACTTTTACTTGGTTAACTAAATCTCTTAACATAACTGTTTTCTTTTTTTGTTTGTTCTTTTTGTTTGTTTGTTTGTTTTTTTGTTTTTTTTTTGAGACAGAGCCTCAAGCTGTCACCCTGGATAGAGTGCTGTGGCATCCCATCTCACAGCAACCTCCAATTCCTGGGCTCAAGCGAGTCTCTTGCCTCCGCTTCCCAAGTAGCTGGGACTACAGGCGCCTGCCACAACACCGGCCATTTTTTGGTTGCAACCGTCATTGTTTGGCGGGCCCAGGCTGGATTCGAACCCGCCAGCTCAGGGGTACGTGGCTAGTGCCTTAGCCCGTTGAGCCATAGGGGCCGAGCCATGTTTGTTCTGTTTTTTAGAGACAGGGTTTTGCTTTGTCACCCATGCTGAAGTGCAATGGCTCAAACATACTCCCCTTATAAACACAAATTCGTGGGCTCAAGCAATCCTCCTACCTCAGCCTCCCAAGTAGTTGGGAGTATAGCATATGGCTACTGCCTTACCATAATTTCAATACCTAATAGATTAGTCATTTGTCTCAAGGCAGTATCTCTCTGAATAAAAACTAAGTTTAATGTAATTTATATCTTTTCATTGGGGAAATTCAGCATTATACTTGCTTTTTTAAAACGTAAATTATATCTTATCATTGGGGAAATTCAGCATTATACCTGCTTTTTTAAACCATAAAATATAGTCCATGAATACATATTTCTCACCAGTGATGTAATTTATTTACTAAAGAATTATTTCTTCTTTATGAAATAAAGGTCTGTGTAGCTGAAATTGAATCATAAACAACAAATCAAATAAAACAAGAAAATGATAAATTTAAGTTAGAGAATTCTCTTTTTTATTATGGAGATGCTTTGTGTTTTTCAAAGTAATTAATTATTCTTCATGATTACAAAATTGCCATTTCTAACTTTCCTACTCATATGGAATACATCTCATTTGCCCTGGTTGTGTTTGTTTTGTTGCATCCAATACATTGTATCACCTACATTACTCCCTAGATCTTCCTTTTTTTTCCTTCTAAAATCTATCTTCTCTCCTTCAGTCTCTTTTTCTCTCGCACCTGCTCCTTATATCCTACTCCCTCTGCAACCAACTAGTCAAACTATCTTAAGTTTTTTCAGAGTGACTATGAAATATTTCTTTGTTGGTATCTCCTTCAATTATTTCAATACTTCTTATTCCCTTCTTTTTTTTGTTTTTTTAGGCAGTCTCACTTTGTTGCCCTGGGTAGAGTGCTGTGGCATCATAGCTCAAACTCCTGGTCTTAAGCTATTCTCTTGCCTCAGCCTTCTAAGTAGCTGGGACTATAGGCACCCACCACAACTCCTGGCTATTTTTAGAGACGAGGTCTCACTCTGGCTTAGGCTAGTCTCAAACCTGTGAGCTCAGGCAGTCCACCCACCTGGGCCTCCCAAGTACTGGGATTACAGGCGTAAGCCACCGCACCCAGCCTTATTCAGTTTTATTTTATTAACAAATGTGTATTTAATGTCTTCTGCTATCTTTTCTGTTGTGGCATTAAGAGTAACTAAGAAAATTCTCAGTGACTCAGTGAGTAGGGCACCAGCCTCATATACTGAGGTTGGCGGGTTCAAACCCACCCCAGCCAAAATGTAACAACAAAAAAAATAGCCGGGCATTGTGGTGGGCACCTATAGTCCCAGCTACTTGGGAGGCTAAGGCAAGAGAATCACCTAAGCCCAAGAGCTGAAGGTTGTGTGAGCTGTGACATCACAGCACTCTAACAAGGGCAACAAAGATAAACTCTCTCTCTAAAAAAAAAAAAAAAAAAAAAATTCTCTGAACTTAGAAGATATGGATCTGGATCTTCATCTTTTGTTTATTTAGCTGTGTGAGGTTTTTTTGTTTGTTTGTTTTCATTTAGTTATTACACTGTATTTAGCACATTTACAAATGTCATTCATATGGCCACATTTGGAGGTAGGTTAGCTGTGTGAGTTTTTGAAAGCATTTTATTTCTTTGATTCCTAGTTTCCTTATCTAAAAATGGAACATGATAATACCTACCTCAAAGTTTTATTGTGAGGTTTAGATATGATTACATTTAGAGTGCTTAGCAGAGGGCACTCAGGAAAACATTCCTCCCTTTTAGCTAAAAACTCTTAAAAATGGAAACTGTCTCTCTTCTTCTGTGTTGGAGGTCCTCAAGACTATCCACAGGACAAGAAGGACTCATAGAATCCAGAGAAGCTTATATATTATACTTCATTATAGCAAAAGGATCCAAATTAAAAATCAGCCAAGGGAAAAAGTATATATGACAGTGTCCAGGAGAAACGAGATGGAAGCTTTCAGTTATCCCCTCCTAATGGAGTTACATGAATGGAACATTTACTTTTCCCAACATGTGACAATACATGTGATGTGACACAAGCATATTCAAGCCTTGGTGTCCAGGGTTTTTATTCAGGGTCAGTTGCATAGGCATGGAATGTGACTAACCTTCACTACATAGTTTCCAGCCCCTCTGGAGTTCAGATGATACAGCTTAGTGCAAAGTCTAAGGCATACACATACAAGGTTTCATCATAAATCAAGGTCTTAGCATGAACTGTCTCACCTTGGTCCCATTGTAAATATTGAAACAGCAGCACATGTGAATTGGCTCTAGTCCTCTCAGTGGTGGTCTGAGAGGAAGCCTACCTACTATGAAACATAGCATGAGATATACCTGTCTGTGACCCCAGAGACAGGCCTAAAAATCTCAGTCTCAGCAATGGACCCTGAAACCATTTTGTGACTCAGTTTCACCCCCCTTCAGCCATGGACCAAGGCAATATAGCCTCCCCAGAGACCCACCCAGTGATTCAAGAGGAGCCATAACAGAGATAAGAGGAAGCTTCACTTGTCGGCACATCGGGTAACAGGCTTGCCGTCTGTAAACCTTGATGCAGACATTCAGAACCAGCAAGGTCCTTGAGACAGTCCATTCTACTTAGAGACTAGATAGGATCTTTGTTTGCTAGAGTTCCGATAAGAGACCCACCAATTGTGGTCTCTACTATAGACACAGTAGTAACCAGGTAATTTGTATCCACCCCCACTGGAGGCAATCTTGTCAGCCTGGAGACCTAACAGGAAAAGATTTTTAACTTATTGAAACCACTCTGTAAAGACTGCAAGAAAAGTTTGCTTCTTCAAATTCACAGACACAAACACAAGGCTACTTGGATAACGAAGGCTCAGGCAACATGATAGCACCAACAGAAACTAATAAAGTTGACCCCAGAGAAATAGAGATAAACACATTGCCTGTTAAAGAATTCAAAATAATCACCATTTTTTTTGAAAGCGTGAAATCAAGTTTATTGAGAAAGAGAAAGATAGGTTTACAAAGTAGGAGCAAGATATGTTTACCATAGACAACAAACAGGCCCCCATAGTCATGACAAAGAAAAGGCTCCAGAATAATCATCTTAAGGAAGCTCAATGAGATGCAAGAAAATACAGATAGACAACTGATTTAAAGTAGGAAAACAATTCGTGAACAAAATGGAACTTAAGAAGTAGAAATCTTTAATTTAAAAAGCTAGTAAACCTAGAGCTGAAGAATAACAAGGACAGAATTGAAAAATACAATAGAGCTTAAGCGTCAGACTCAATCATGCAGAAGAAATACTTAGCAAACTCAAAAACAGCTCACTTAAAATTAACTAATCAGAAAGAAAAAAATATACAAGAGGGAAGAAATAAGGGGCCTATATGTCATCAAATGTGCAAAATATGTGTATTATGGCAGTATAGGAAGAAGAGAAAGGGGAAGAAAGCTTATTTAAAGATATACTTTCTGAATACATTCCAAATCTTTGTAGAGATATGGACATCCAGATTCAAGAAGCTCAGTGGACTCCAAGGAAGATCAAATCAAAAACTAATACTCTGAGGCATATTATAATCAAATTTTCAAAACACAGAAACAAAAGACCTTGGAAGAAGCAAGAGAGAAGAAAGTCATCACATGTAAAGTAACCCCTTAATATGGCTGTGTGCATACTTTTCAACAGAAACTTTGCAAGCCAGGAGGAATTGGGATGACTTAATCAAAGTACTAAAAATAATTTAGGGCACCGACCCCATATACCGAGGGCTGTGGGTTCAAACCCGGCCCTGGCCGAACTGCATCAAAAATTAGCTGGGTGCTGTGGCGGGCGCCTGTAGTCCCAACTAGTTGGGAGGCTGAGGCAAGAGAATCGCTTGAGCCCAAGAGCTGGAGGTTGCTGTCAGCTGTGACTCCACAGCACTCCACCGAGTGCAATAGAGTGAGACTCTGTCTCCACACACAAAAAAATAATAATAATTTCCAATTAAGTATATTATACTTGACAAAGATGTCCTTCAGAACTGAAGGGGAGATTAAAAACCCTGCAACACAAAAACTAAATGAGTCCATCAGAATTAGACTGGACTTAAAAGAAATGGCAAAGGGAGTTCTTCAAGTTGAAATGAAATGATGCTAAGTAACAACTTTAAAACATATGAAAGCATAAACCTCACTGGTAAAGGTAAATATACAGATGCTCCTCAACTTATGAAGGAATTACATCCCATTAACCAATCATAATTTGAAAATATCAAAAGTCAAAAATACATTTAACACCCCAGTAAATCCATTGTAAAGTAAAAAAAAAAAATGTAAAGCCACTAATATAAGTCCAGTTGCTGCTCAATTTACAATGGAGTTATGTCCTGATAAACCTAGTATAAAATTAAAAAATTATAATTTGAGCCATCATAAGTCAGGGATCATCTATATAGTTTAATTCAGAATACACTTAATATACTATAAAGGTGTTAATCACTTTTACTTCAGTGTGAAATTTAAGAGACAAATGTATTAAAAAACCACCATGATAATTTAATGGAGCTACAATATAAATAGATATAAAGTGTGACATTAATAACATAAAATGAGGGAAAGGAATAAAAATGTGGGACTTTTGTATGCAATTAAAGTTAAGTTGATATCATTTAAATTAGTTTTTTTATGTGAGCCACATGATGGCTACAAAGAAAAAGCCTTTAGTACATACATAAAAGAGAAAGGAATCAGTGCCTACCACTGCAAAATACAACATATAACATAGGAAGACATCAAGATTAGAAGAAATGAACTATTGAACAGATAGTAAACAAGTAGTAAGTCCTTACTTATCAATAATTACTTCAAGTATAAATGAATTAAATTCTTCAGTCAAAGACGCAGTGACTGAAAGGATTTTCTTTTTTTTTGCAGTTTTTGGTTGGGTTTGAACCCGCCACCTGCAGTGTATGGCGCTGGTGCCCCACTCCTTTGAGCCACAGGCGCCACCTGACTGAAAGGACTTTTTAAAATCTTAACAATATTCTGCCTATAACAGGCTCACTTCGATGGTAAAGACATGCATAGGAGGAAACTGAAAGTATAGAAAAAGATATACCAGGCAAATGAAAACAAAAAAAACCAAGTTATGGTTTTATATATATAGTTCTTGTTTTGTTTTGGTTTGTTTTGTTTTTTGAGACAGAGTCTCAAGCTGTCTCCCTTGATAGAGTGCTGTGGCATCAAAGCTCATAGCAACCTCCAATTCCTGGGCTCAAGTGAGTCTCCTGCCTCTGCCTCCCAAGCAGCTGGGACCACAGGCGCCCGCCACAATGCCCGGCCATTTTTTGGTTGCAGCCAATCATTGTTGATTGGTGGGCTCGGCTGAATTCGAACCCGCCAGCTCAGGTGTATGTGGCTGGCGCCTTAGCCCGTTGAGCCACAGGAACCAAGCCTATATATATAGTTATATCAGACAATACGATATAAGTTTCTTTAAGTCAGAAACTATAAAATGAACAAAGAATGTCATCACATAATGATAAAGAAGTCAGTTTATCCAGAGAAATTAGAGATTACATATGTACTCCATATCGGAGCACTTAAATATGTAAATCAAATTTTAATAGATCTGAAGGCAGATCTACTGCCTTCAGAGACTATAGTGCAGTAATAGTAGGAGACTTCAGTACTCCATTTTCAACAATGGGCAGATCTTCTAGACTGATAATCAGTAAGGAAGCACAGGACTTGAACTACACTTTGGCCTAAATGGATCTAACAGAAATAGGTAAAACATTTCCTTCCAGCAACAACAGAATACATATTCTTTTCAAGCACAGCTAACAAGTCATAACAAATTAAAGGAAATTGAAATTATATCACATACCTTTTCTGACCATATGGAATGAAACTAGAAATCAATAACAGGAGGAATTTGAGGAAAATCAAAAAATATGTTCACATTCCTCAACAACCAGTGGGTCAAAAAATCAGAAGGAAAAATTTTAAATATCTCTGACACATATTAAAATGGAAACACTTATACCAAAATTTATGGGATGCAGCAAAACAGGTTCTAAAGGATAATTTTATGGCAACCGATGGAAGATCTCAAATAAGCGAAAGTAACAACTTATAAAACTAGAAAAAGAAAAATAAGATCCAAATTAGCTGAAAGAAGGGAAAAAACCCATCAGAACAGAAGGAGAGGCTGGAGAGAAAATAGAAAAGATAAATGATTCTTTGAACAAATAAAGTAGACAAGTCCTTAGAAGAAGAAAAAGAAAGACTCATAAATCACAGATGAAAGGGGAGGCTTTACAACTGATACACAGACATGCAAAGGATCATAAAGTCTTGTGAAAAATTATATTCCAAGAAATTGGATAACCTGGAAGAAATGGGTAAATTCCTAGAAACATACAGCCTGTCAATCATGAAGTAATCTGAATAGACCAACAAGTAAGGAGATTGAGGCAGTAATCAAAAGCTATCCAACAAAAAAAAGCCCAGAATCAAATGGAGTCACAAGAACTAATTGTGAACTAATTGTGACTAAATTAGAAGAACTAATACCAATCCCGTTCAAAGTCTTCTAATAACATGAAGAGGAGAGACTGACCACCTTCAGATTCATTTTACAAGATGTGCATTACTCTGCTACCAAAGCCAGAAAAGACTAGTAGGGAAGAAAATTACAAGC